>JAYEVG010000104.1:0-222254 GCA_036346395.1 Hsuehochloa calcarea | reverse complement strand
CCCTATTTTCTTTTTATTTGCAACCAGACCACCATCTAGCCAACGGAATAAACTGTTGTAAATAAAACGGTTTTAGCAAATATTTAGAATTAATTCCAGCAGTATTAATCATGATTAAAATATATTTTCAGCAGTGTTTAAATAACAAAATTAATATATAAACATGCAAATCCTCTATGTTATTTAAACAGGATAATATGCTCAAAGCATAGAACATGTAGACAATTAAAATCAGCATAATGCTCATATTTTATTATTATTTTATTGCTATTAGATGTTGAGTTGCTCAAGATATAATCTTGGCCTTCACAACACTTAGGTCAAAATGTAATCACAAATTGAATATGACAAGTATAGATTAAGCCTTGAACTCAAAATAAAAACTTGCTATTCTAAACAGACAGGTTCAAGCAAAATAATCAACTTAATTTAACTTTGCTGGACAACAGGAACAGATTTCATCAATAAACTACCAACATAAATGTAGATCAGTGACCAAAAAATAATCACATACAATAGACTGAATTGACTGAAGTAGCTACATGAACGACAAGTATGTATTGACTGAAAAAAGCTACATGAACAAGAAGTATAACATGAAACAATTTGCTCAAAACTATAGAATACAACAAGATACCTGATAGCTCAAGACATAATCTATACACAATATCACATTCAATTTTATTTTTGACATCAATTCATCATCAAGCAGTTAACCGAGCCCACAAATGACACTTTGCAATATCTCCGAGTGCTAGTCACAGACAAGGCAATCACAAATTGAAATATCCACTAGCACAACATATAAGCAAAGTGGTATGAAAAATGGAATGTTGCAATACTCACATAGCCGAAGGCACTCAAAGCCAACGTGAAGAACCAGACAAGGCACACAAAAGAGCGCTATCTCAGAAAACCAATTGCCTCGTTGTGCCACGAATACCAGACAAGGTTGACAGAGATACAATGCCAACCTTTGCAATCCGAGACACACGAAACTGCAAAGTTGAGGTACAGGCAAATTTGTCGCACAAAAATCACCACCATATGCTTGACCAAAAGCACCAAGGAGCACCAATTACGGAAAAACCGAAGTTCTTCTCCTCACTAAGATCCAACCAAGAGTCGGCCGAACCCAATCCTCTAAGGAAGACCCCCCAAATTTCCTCACTACAATCTCAACAGAGAGATGGCGCAAGGAACCAAACGGGAATTGCTTAAGGAGGAAGGGTTGGACCTTACTGCCTTATGCGCCAAGAGCAACAAGGCAACGCATCTGCCCAAGGATCCAAGACCGGAGTCCAACCGGAGAGGAAGGAGAACCAAAATCAAACAGGGAAAAACCTCATAGGATGTTCGGTCAGATCCGAAAGAAGAAGAAGGGAGCTGTCCTTTGAAGAGGATGAGTCGCTGATGCCGCCAACGGCCGGCGTGCAATTCGGCCTAGCTGGCGGAGCCGCCGAAGTCGCCCGCGGAATCGCCACCAGGCTGAAGTCCAGCCCTGAACGCATCCTTCACTCGGTTGAAGATAAGGTTTTTCAGACCTTATCCCTATCCTCCCCTCAATAACAAGTGGCCTAGTTCATTTTTTTTCTTCTATTTCTTCTTTTCCCAAAATGAGAAATTACTAAAATAGCCTTTTGAATATCCAACATAAACTAACTTTGTTTAATATTACCGTTCAACGTCGGTATTTGTTGCACCTAAACGATGAGGAGACAAAGAAGAGAATAAACACGTACGTGCACCAACTCCACCACACCTGGAGTGTGTTGTCTGTTTAGAGTACAATTGTGTCGCAAGTCCAATTTTGTAATAGTGGCGGACGAATCGTTGCAACTTTAATTTTATCCGAGAGCTGTCGCGTACAAACTTTGAATAGAAAGCGATATTGCAGCGAGCTTCGTTCTCATTTTGAAGATGCAATAATGACGCATTTACTTGGCTGTTCCTAATCGATAAAGCCACGGAGGTTATCAAGGACATGAGTCCTGGTGTTGACTGATGGGTGACAGCTCCGAATCAGGACCGCATCAGTTGCGAGCGGTTGGAGCCGAGTTTTTGGCCTCCGGCGTGCGCGCCGCGAAACCGCCAGATGCCCGTTCGTCCGGCGGGGCGAACGGCCGCGCGGTGCCGGCGTGCCAAAAGCTGCATTGCAACCTTTCGGCCGCACGCACCCGCGACGAGCCTACAAGTTTGGGACCGGGACGGCGGGACTGCCGCGAGCGAAAAATGCGGAGGCCACGCACGGCCGGCAGGGGAAGCGGGACGGCCGCGAGGAAGGAATCAGCGGGCGCGCGCGGTGCGGGATAGGCTATTAGGCCCGTACGCCGGGCCTCCTTAGTACCTATTTTCTCGAGTTCCGCGTCGTTTGGGTAACTGGGCTGGGCGCTGTTGGGCCCGAATGTCCGATTTAACCTACACCGCCACACGGTGCGTGCCGCGCGTACTGTTAATGTTATCGCAACCCCCGCGTCGTGGACTAGCGCGGGCCCTCTCGCGCAATCTGGCAGGCCGAACGCCGCGCCCCGTACACCGCCCGCCGGTGCGGGCTAATACAAATGCACTAGGCACAAATGGTGGGCAGTACGATATCTTTCTAAACTTCGATTCACCGGATCAACGCTAACCATTTGTTTCCTCCTGTTTCTTTCGGAAAGTTCTCTCATGCACGTTTCATTTGGAAAAAGATCCGTAGGTTTGGTAAGGGGCTCCCTGATCGTTTGTACTATCCCTGGGAAATGGTGCTAATCAGAAGTTATATTTCCCTTTTCTCCAGATTGCATGATATTCAAACGCATCTTATTCTTCCTTTTTATTTCATTGTGGGACTGCATATACGAATGTCGAATTTGGAAAGATTGGCGAGGACGGCTTTATATATACGGACCCATATGAATAGCATGTTGTAACTATCGTCACCATCACCAAAAAAAAAAAATTGTTGCATCGCAGTGGTTAAAACTACAATCGTTCGAATTTCCGCTCTTGCTCTTCCCATCTCTCAAGGTAGATTCGATTCTCAACTACATTTTTTTGCTCTTCTTCTATCGCCCTTTTATTTATTGCAATCAGAAGCCTCTTATTTCAGTCCACGCTAAATCAAGGTTTCGTGGTTCGTGCGTGAGCGCTTCTGGATCTTTTCTATACATGCATGTCAGGTATACCATCGTGTAAGGTTAGCCAAAATAGATAATTAATGCTCTTCTTCTTGCTACATTGCATGGGTTCTCGGCAGGGGCGAGAGATGGAGATACTGGACATGGACAGCGATCAAAGTATCATAGCTGTGATCGTCGCGGCGGTTGTAGTCTTGCTACTGTCATGCTTGGCCTTCAATTGTAAGCGCCGCGAGGATGACGAGGAGGACACGGAGGTCCTGGACGATGGGCATCATATCTACTACCCTCCAGAGCAGGACCATGGCCATGGGCATCATATCTGCATGAGTAGCACCGACTCTAATTACTCGTCAGAGCAGATGCATGGACCTCCACACATTTACTGACGTACCCCGCCATCACATCTTTGCTTAGGGGACCATGTAATAGACTACATATATACCTGAATTACTGATTATGAGTTTTTCTTCCTAACGTTGTCAAAGTGGACTGTGTCCTCGATTCAATCGAGAGCCAAACAAACTGAATCGCTTCGAAGAAATTTCACAATGATCTCGTTGCCTCGTTGGCTTTACATACCTAATGTTGCAATGCAGGTATTAGCCACCCAACGCTGATATATAGATAGATAGCCGCGTCTTATCCCATCACACCTCCTCATCTTATCCCTCCTGCTTTCTCCCCGCCGCCGCTCACTCCCGAAGCGAAGCCTCCAAGAACTCCGCCATGGCTTCCACCACGCTCTCACCCGCCTTCTCCCTCCTCTCGCTTCCCTCCTCCTCCCCGTCCCCCTCGGCCTCCCTAACCAGGACCCTCCCCGTGCCCCGCCGCCGCCGCCGCCGCGCCGTCGCCGTCGCCTCCACCGCCACCGAGTCCCCGAAGGTCCTGGAGCTCGGCGACGCCATCGCCGGGCTCACCCTCGAAGAGGCGCGCAGCCTCGTCGACCACCTCCAGGACCGCCTCGGCGTCTCCGCGGCCGCCTTCGCGCCAGCCGCCGTCGTCGCGGCGCCCGGCGCTGCCGCGGCGGGCGCCGCCGAGGAGGCGGCCCCGGCGGAGAAGACGGAGTTCGACGTGGTCATCGAAGAGGTGCCCAGCAGCGCGCGTATCGCGACCATCAAGGTGGTGCGCGCGCTCACCAGCCTCGCGCTGAAGGATGCCAAGGGCCTCATCGAGGGCTCCCGAAGAAGCTTAAGGATGCCGTGAGCAAGGACGAGGCAGAGGATGCCAAGAAGCAGCTCGAGGAGGTCGGCGCCAAGGTGTCCATCGCGTGACACTAGGTATATACTCCTTTTATTTCCTTTTTATCCCAATCTTTTGTATCCCTTTTGGCATTTGCTGCAATGAATTGTTGTTTAATATGAGAGTTGTGTATGAGTTGATTTATCAGTCCACATTTATAGTGTTGCATTATAGCTTGTATTTGATATTGAAAGTTGCGCGCTCTATCCTTGTTATTTAAGAATTGGAGATATAAGAATCGGAGGTACTTCATAGAGGCAATTGTATTTACTGAAGGTCAGTTCGGATTATAACTTGAGCACTGAGTGTCGTTACACAGTTCAGCGATGCTACATCACATTGTTTACTCGAGGTCTTACAGATGACCTCATTTTGTGAAATGGTGGAACGACGTTCAATTTACATTCATCTTGTATATATGATATCTAGTAGATCAGATGCTAACTTCTGTTTGGGCCAATCTGTCTAGTGACGAATTCGTGAACAAAGTGAATTGGTGTAGGCTGTTAATGATACCATTGATCACAACAAATATTATTATCATATCAATCACCCTTACAAGTTGGCTATTGTTCCGAAAAGCTTCAGCCATCAGCTCTGGTTGATGCCTCTCCAAATATTAAGGCCTCTTCCTGTTCTTTTGCTCACAATGAACCTAATTATTTATTATTTCATCTGAGAAATTCATGGTATCTCTGGAGCTTTTGAGCATTGTTGTTTATCATGGAAAATAAGTAACCGAGACTTGTTTCTATTTAAACTATCTTCAAGGTACAGTAATTTTGCATGTCACCCAATGCCCAAGATGAGTAGATTAGTTATCTAATGTATACAGATTATAGATGATCGATTCCTGCAAAAGTGTGACGTTGCTAAATATCGGAGCTGTTGTTTTTAAAATAATTTTGTGAACAAAGATGCAATATCCAAAGTTTGGTGCTCGTTGGAATGTGCATTTTACAATGCCCTATATTACTCGGTGCCTTGTTCTGCCACACTTTTGGATAGATTGATCCCTTTACGTTCTGCGGCTTGGTTGCTTTTATCAGTTGGATCGTTTAAGATTTCTCGGTTGTATACTTCTTTTCTTGTTATAGATGTTTACATGATGCTATCATGCTATAGCTTTCTTCCAAGGGAGCTTGAAAATTGTGAAGATTACTGTCTGCTGATACCCTATTTGCTCAGTCAAATAGTATTACTCCACACTCCACTATGTCTTGTCCTATTGTTCATCATTTCTTGGTTCTCATTTTCTTCTATGCCACCTTGTTGTCTTCTTCAACCCTGAAATACCCTATTTCATTTGCCCAATTATTATCCTGATGCTCTGTCAGCTGCCCAATCATATACTCCATGGAATTTACTTTGTGTATTTCCGTGATTCACTTAATTGGGAATCCATGCTTGATATGCTTTACTTATAATGTTATCCTTCTATCAGCGTTGTCAGTACTTTTCTGGTGTTCTTGGCATATCTTATTTCATTATGTTGGTAAATACTAGTCATTTGGGTCCTTTGCATCCTTATATACATATCACATTGTTTCGACATATCTCACAAGTTGATATACATATCACACAAGTTGATAGTGCTCCTTGTAGTAAAATGTGAAACTTCCAAAATGAATGAAGTAGGGAAAGTTTCAGGAATGTGTACATGTGAAAGATGAAATTGGACCACTATATAATAGTTTGCCCGGGGATTTAAGCTTTCGTTCAATATGTCCTTCATTGTAATGGAATTGTAGATATACCTTCTGATTCCCATTTCGATCGCATTGCCCCCTGCAGAATAAATAATGCGAGTAAATCTTTTTTTACCTTTAACATGACGTGCATGTTGTTGGGGCAGTTGAAGAACACCGCACTTTCCAGATGCATATATCTATTAGAACACTGCACTTTCCAGATGCAGTTATCTATTTAATATTTATGGAACTGAACCCCAAAGTTGTCTGTGAAAATGATGTGTTGTATTTTCTAGAGTTTTGCAAGAGTTCCATTCGCTGAAGCGGTTGATGTTTACCTTACGTCGTTGTATTTTTGAATCTATAGTTTCTGTTGTAACTATTTAAGTGTCTGCGCGTTGCTACAAAACATCTTATGAATATAATAGTTTATCAAATAAAGTAGATATAATATATCTCAATTCGCCAAGGTGCGCAGAGCAGAAGAGCGGGAGCGGAGAGGAGGAAATGAGGCCAGTCCAAATCCAGCCGATGGAAGTGGTGGCGGGGAGGCGGGCGTGCGGAGAAGCGAAGAGCGGGGGTTGAGGAGAGGAGGATGAAGTGCAGGCGATGTCGGGAGAGGAGTAGGGAGCGCGATGCAAGGAGATAGTTTGCTGATAACATAATCCACATGTCAGTAGAGAGGGACAACAGTGAAAGAGTAGAGAACGAGCGAACTATTAACTATAATTTTGAAGTAATAGAGATTTTAAACTGTAAACAGGTGATGCTATTGGCACCCTTGATGTTACGCATCTACCAGGACCAACCACGCCAATGGAAGGCTGGTTTTTTAAAAGTGCAGTACCTTTCAGGGTTTCATCTTGATGTTACGCTTTTGTCTGTGTATCAGCAACCCATGAGATCACATTTGGCTGTTGAATCTTGGTACTCCAAACTCCAAAGTGCATTCATTATAGTACTGGATTGAACTGGAAATTTCTTTCATCTAGTTAGTGGAGCATGTTGGAGCATGTTACTTCATTACTTGATAGAGATTTGAATTTGATGTATAAAAAAAAAGCGTGCTTCGTTGGTATCCTAACAAATAAAAAAACAAGATTTAAATTATTGTAAAGCTATATATTTATCTGGAGTTTGTGTAATAAGGATCCCTCATTCGTGGAACTCGGGAGTGATATGTGTTAGCTCCGGAGTCCGGAGGATCCTCTGCCCAAGACTAATTGGTTCGCTTTACGATTTCTTATCAGGTGACCGAGCTTGGTTGCACGTGCCGGCGAAACGTGCCACAAACGATTGGAGCACGCTTCAAAATGCCGTCACGGCCGAGCAGCAGCCGGCGCACGACGCTCATGTGCGTACACGCTGATAAAAAGATGGAAGAGAGCACATGGACGCACGGCTCTCCTCGGTTCCCCAAACTAGGATCCGGCCCAAGCGCTCTCCAGAATTCACAGCTCCATTTGCCGCAACAATCTGCCCAACCACAAGCCGCTATCCTCTCGTTTTCGGGGGAGTGCTAGCGTAACGGAAGATGAGCAATGGCTCGGTCGAGTAGGTGTCGATGCCTTTAATTTGGTGTGGGTGATTCGAAACGCAGTCTTGCCTGTACTTTGCCGATGTTGGAAACGCTCTTACCCGGGGCTCCGAAAAGCGATGGATAAATCTTGCCCTGCTTGATGCTTCGGTATGCACATGACCTGCTTCACAGAACAAGTTTAACATGTGGTCGAATGGATAATGCCTCGAGGTCGAATTGAACCGCGAATTGTTAAGACAAAAAAACGTGGATCGATCCATGATGCTATAACGTAACTGCTAATCTTTAACCATACTCTTTTTTTTTTGACGTAAACCATACTAATTATAAGGCAATGTTTGGTCACATTTGGGTAGACTTTCCAGTTCTTTGGGAATTGGTACTTCAATTTCATGTTTTCCTCATCCAGGACCAGAAGTACATTTCTAGAGAAAAGCACCACAGTAGGTCCCAAACCTTCGTCCAATTCCTTAAAGAAGGAGATAATCAAAATAGAAATCAGGCCTGAAATGTAGGTTGAACACGTGAAAATTCGACGAAGAGTAATTATTTGACGAGAATCTATTTCTTCATTACTCTGTCAAGTACCCAATTGCGTACAGCTACATACGTGCACATACACGAACACTGCTACAACACGCACCAAAGGTTGTTGATAACGATTACACATGGAATGGCTTTCACGCGGAGCACTACCAATCTTGCATACACTATGTATAGCTCTTGTTGTATCGATGTGATCGATCTCTTAAGAGTCAGAAGCTCAAATTGAACGGCTGCATCGGTGCCATCGCCGGCCACAAGTCCTCGAAGGCCCAGCTGAAATTATCATTCGACTCGGCCGCGAGCTCAGGAAGCCCGTTCATGGCACCACCAACTTCGCCCCATGGACGACGGCAACGCTCTGGTGACGATCCAAGCAAAACAAGCTCGGCTCTGCGGCCACATCAGTGCTGCTTACACCACCCTGCAGTAACGCGCTGCTTTCCTGGCTCGTGTTAGTGCTGGCCTGGCCGTCGGCCGTCACGACCACGGCGGCGCTGCGGTAGCCGCCGGTGTCGGTCTCGCCGAGCGGCTTCCGCTTCTTCTGTATCTTGGTCCTCCAGAAGTTCTTGATCTCGTTGTCCGTGCGTCCAGGGAGGTGCTTCGCGATCTTCGACCACCTAAATTAACCAAACATGGCTACGAGTTAAGGAAAATGTGCAATGCCCATCTCACGTTGAACCGTCGTGCGATCACCTGTTGCCCCATCTGGACTGCAGCTCGACGACGAGCGCCTGCTCCTCCGGCGTGAAGTTCCCGCGGCGCACGCCGGGGCGGAGGTAGTTCAGCCACCGCAGCCGGCAGCTCTTCCCCGTGCGGTTCAGACCTGCGCGCGTGCCAAAACCACACACTAGGGATTGTTAGCCAAGCGCGCAATGCGTGCAGGTGGCAGGTGCAGCCGTGCAGCACGCATGAAACAGAAGAAGAAAAAAAAACTTGGGGGCGCGGCGGCACGCGCGCGGGTGGAAGTACTGTACGCCAGCACGTAGCGAGCGCGCGTGCGTGCTTACCGGCGGCGCGGGCGAGGTTGTTCCATCCGCCCTCGCCGTTGACGGCGATGTAGCTCATGAGGACGATGTCCTCCTCCACGGTCCAGGGTCCCTTGCGCACAGCCGCCTCGGCCGGCTGCACGTACTTGCCGTCGTTCAGCATCCCGTACTCCATGCCTCGGTCCCTCGCGCGCGCGGCACACGCTGTCAAGTCAGTTAATCTGCTGCTCTTGCTGCCGATCGATCGATCGCGCGGTGCCTTCTCGATCTCGCCGTGGCAAAGAGCAGCAGAAACAAAGAGAATGGCTAAGCTAGGAAGACTCGCTGGAAAGTTAGGCTTCTGTGCTAGGGAGCCGGCGGATTCGCGCTCGGTTTTATACGGGGGGTCTCGGTGATGTGAGTTCTGGACTTTTGGCTAAGGCGTGGCACGCCTAACTCGGAAACCACTGGATTTCCTAAAATGGCATTTGCAATGGCAGCGGCGCGTAGAAATCGCACAGCTAGCAATCAGGCACGTGCTTCGATGGTTTGTGTTGCACTGTGGCTAAGATGCAAAGATCAAAATGTGCGTTAAAATCAAAATGTGCGTGCTTGGCAATTTGGCATGTCCCATGTGGGTGTCGTCTATCTTTGATGTGTATAGATAACTTTCTTCTTTTTCTCAGTGCACATGCATGTTTGATTCTTAGCGCGGCTCATGGTGTTTGAGGAAAGGTCAGATGAAATTTGAGATGTAGAAGCAAATGTGCCACTTTTCAAAAGATTTTGTAAAGCCAACTTTTGTACATTAACAACGGGTTAACTCTACGTCGATTTTCTTGGTATTTGGATTAGCTTTCAGCTGTCCGTGTCTAATTTTGGATTGATCCAATAGTTAAAAAAACATAACTTATACTTACTAAAACCTAAACCATCTTAGAAATAGACATCCACGTTTAAGAAATTGTATGTTTCTCGTAGGATAACTCATATCCGCACTTTCTACCAACCTAAGTTGGCGCAGGTGCAGGAACAGTCATGCTAGCTTTGTCCTGGTAATGGACCATCAAGAAGCTACCAGATATGCGTCTCCAAGCATGAGCGCTCAACATGTTAGGCGCGCAAACGTTCTAGATCTTCGTCTCCCAAACTGGGAAACCTTCGTCTCGCAAGTCACAGCAAATGTAGGCGTGCTAAGTCTACTACTCGGACTGTTTCTAAGTCTCTGTTCGGTATGACTCTTACTCCTAGTTACATAGTTAGAGTGGCTGGAACTGTGCCAAACGAGGTAGCTCTATAAAAATTTTCGGAGTTAGAGCAACCTAAAACGGAGCAGCCCGTAGTGCAAATTTCAAGAGTAGGTGGAACCTTACTCCAAATTGGAAGTTGCGGGCCAACAAAACAAAATACCACTAGAAGTTGGAGATAATTACCCGTAATATGCCACTGCATTACCCCCTTCGGCTTTCGCACTCGGCACCCGATCCCCGCGCACTCGTGAATCCTTTTCCTCTCGATTCCCAAATCGCCACAACCTGAGAACCCTAGAGGCGCGGCGGCTTCCTCCCCCTCCCGTCATCGTCCTCTCCTCGGCGTCTTCCTCCCGGCCGTCCCTCCCGGCCTTTTCCTCCATGGCTTCATCGTCCTCTCTTCGACGAAGACCATGCGGCGACGACGGTGATCTCTGTGGCGACCATGATGGCGACCAGCGATGACTAGCGACATCAACCTTCTTCTCGCGCACCTCCTCCCGTCAAGGTTTGGTGCCGCCACCCCTAACTCTAACCTTCGCCGCACCCAAAATCTATGCGCCACCAGCATCTTCCTCTCCCATTAACTCTTTTTTTTTTTTGCCAGATCTAGATTTCATGGTTCGTAGCAAATGTTTGGGATGCAAGAAATGGTTGTTGCTTGCTAGGAATTTTTCTAGTTAGAGAACGGTGTAGCACTTTAATTCTTGGTAAATTAGGAAATTTTCAGTTTGGGATGTGAGTGATTGGTAGCATGGATTTGCGATTTGTGTGATTTGTACCCCCAAGATTTTGCATTTTTTGTGATTGGTATCATGAATTTGCAATTTCGAGACTCGATGCCGCCAACACCGTTGCATGCTTGTGTATATATGAGTATATGATATGTGCTTGTGTATATATAAGACATGAAGCCTTGTGTGCATTGTGCATATATGAACTCATTTTTTGCAAATTGACTAATAGTTTGGTCAGAGTTCAGCGTGTATAGGTGACGTACTAATATTGCTTGCACATTTCGATCAGAACGATGTTCCTGCTGCCGGCATAGATAGGCAGCTGAAAGTTAGCCTAGCTAGAATTGTTGGAATTAAGTGGGCTTTGGCCTATCCTTTATCAATAATTCCTAAAAAATCACAAAGGTCTACTCATGCATAGTGACATATGAGACACTTTAATCCCATATTTCTAGCCAACGTGGAGAGATACCACCTTATAAGGTGGAGTATGTCTAGTCTTGGTAAAAGAGGAGAAAATACGACTACACGCGCGCTCTCACTTGCCTCATCTCGCCACACCATGCCAGACCAGGCGGCCGTGCGACGTGCGCGTGCATGGTGCAGTCGTTCCTGGTTCGGCCATAGGTCCAGACACATTGCAATGCACTCCTGTCAGGATGGAAAGAAACGAAAACACGCTGATTATGAAACTAAAAAACTTTGATTACGCGATGAATTAATTACGATTAATGAGCCTTAATTTGAGAGCGGATTCTTTCTGCGTTCCTTTTAATCCGGACACAGCCTGTCTTATCTCTCGCATTGTGAAACATATCTGTGCGAAAGAACTGTTCTCGTGAGTGTTGTATTGCTGAGTGCTACTCTGTCCCTAGTCCCAGCATGCACCGGTGGTGGGGAGAGCATGTCTCCGGAACCATCATCCTTGTGATCCTGTACGGGAGAGGGCGAATCAGGTTTTTGGGAAGCGACTCCGCGACTGCTCACCGTTGCCTGCATCATCTACATCGGCATCTTCTTCATCGGCGACGCCCTCTCCTTCGTATCTGCGACACTCTTCACTTTGCATCGGTAACATCTAGTACTCCGCAGTTACTTGTTGATATATGTTGTGTTGTTCTTGCTTATAGTCATAGTTCATCTTCTGGACATGTTTAGTTCTCAGGTTATTTCTGAGTCATGATTTATTTGCGGAATTATGTAATCATTAAAGTGCTAAATAATCTAACAATCCAAAAACCTGATAATGAATTTGATAGGCACTCTGTGATGAAAATAACTGGTTTTGTCGAGGCAATGAAACCAAAGAAGTTCAGTGGAGTGAACTTTAAAAGATGGCAAACACGAGTCACTTTGTGGCTCACAGCTCTGAACGTATTTTGGGTTGCCTCCGGGAGACACAAGGGAGAATTCACTCCCGAACAGGAAAAGGATTTTAAAGCAGCCACCATAATTTTTGTGGGATGCATTCTTAGCGTTCTTTCTGATCGTTTGTGCGATGTGTATATTCACATGAAAGACGCAAAGGAGCTATGGCTCCAAAGACCGGTTAAGATCTATGAGAAGAGCTAACCGGGCTCTGATACCACTTGTAGGACCGTAACGGCGACTAGAGGGGGGTAAATATGCGCTTTCTCAATTTTTCGCCTTAATCAAATTCAACACGCACTTTTCTCCTTTAGCTATGAAAGCTAAGAAGATCAGTAAATGCACATAGGAAGCCTTGTGCTGAATTCGATTGCCCCCTTAACCACAAGACTCAAAAGTGGAAAGTTGATCTCACTGGGCCGGTCGGACCATTTGTAAGGCGGGCCCGATCACATGCTGGCGGTCGGACCGGCGCACAATTGGCGGTCTGACTGTCGGGCGGTCGGACCGGCGTTGTAAAATCGGTCAGACCGATTTAGTCCAGAGGCAACTCACAATGCCCAAATCCAAAACAAAAATTGGTCCAACTTTTGATTCAACCAATGAAAACTTGACCAAATTTGGAGCACACCTCTCTAAGGATATCTGTGACCTATTTCTAGCGACGATCGTCCAGATCCACTTCAAATAAACGATCTCTTTAGATTTTACCAAAGAAGTGTTCAAAACCTAGAAATATGAAAATCTTGATCCAAAACTTGCTTGTGGGGGATTGATGATCTAGATGATTCTAGGAGTATTCCCACACATCAAAGCAAAGTAAAATCGGTCAAGAGACCAAGCATAAACAACCGGATCAAGGAAGCACCAAAATCATCAAAAGAGAGAAGAAAGCAAATGAGACTTCACCCTTGAGCAAATATCAATAGATTGATTGATTCAACATGTTGCTTACAAAGCCACTCTCTCAAGGAGGACAAGAGCTCAATCCAAAAGCACACACAAATTTTTCTCCTCTCCTCTCCTCTCCAAACCCTAACCCTAGAAAGGTTTTTTGCAAATGAGAGCTAAAGTGCTTGGGGGGTTTTTCCATCTCCCCTCTTTCTATTTATAGGAGAGGCTAGGGTTTCTCATATGGGCTCCCATTAAGGCCCAACATAAATGAGACACACATACATATCAATCTGTTGAAGCAATCGTCTGCTTCACCACGTGTAGGTTGATCAGCGGCCCTCATCATGTCGGCAAGTCTCTCCCGTCCGAATCCCATCGGAACCTCCAAGGCACTTGCACCGACCACCGCGCCGCTAGATCCAACCAGCTGCAACGAACTGCCCGTTCGATCCATCTTGTCCATTCTGCACCCTGCTTGAGTCACACGACCTCACCCGGCATCCATGATCGTTCTGGATCTCAGCTCTCCAAGCGTAGTCCCGATCACCTCACCGTTGACATCGTTGACCTGCAAGCCACCTGCACAGCAATAGACAAACAAATCGTCTCCGGGAACAAGTTCTTCATAACTCGACCCACGTTAGCTCAACAATACAATATGCAACAATAAAGCATTGAAACTCATGCATTAAACACAACGAAAATACATCAATGCCAAAATGGCGAAGTCCAAGTGGGCCGGTCGAGCCCACCAAGCGGTCGGACCGATTTCCCAATGATCGGACCGATTCGAGCAATGATGCAGCCGCCCAAAAAGACTTAGCCAAATTTCAACTCGGAAATCCGCACCCTCTCTGGAATTTTCTTTTGAATAGAACTTTTGACTGGAAACTCCAAAAATTATGTGACCACATTCAGGAGACTCCTCTCTCATGCCTACACAACCTATTTTTGGCCTAGCCCCAAACTCCATCATAAACTGTGGCCGGTCGGACCGGCAAGCATCGCCGGTCGGACTGCCACACGACCGGTCTGACCGCCCATGACCTGAAAGCACTGAAGTTTTCCTAAAACACGAGATTCGTCAAACCAACAACGCCATTGCCAATTGACTAATCACTCTAAGATCATGCACATATCCCCACAATATCCACAGATACCATACTCTGAAATCTGTATGGTAGGATGACTTTATCTTAATGTGTTGTGTGGCTTTAAATAGCAAAGATGATATCCTGCATAGCATTCTTGAAAGAACACACCTATGTGCGCTCAACTGCTAGTCACATTCTATGAGAAATAAATACTATCTAAGAAGCTCATGAAGGGACACTGGAGTGTGACTTATATGCTCCACCCGAGGGGTAGCATATTGGCAGCCTAGTATCAGTCAAGGCTTTAGGTGAAACGTTCATTCACGCAAAACTACCAATTCAAGGCTTAGTCCATTGTGTAGCTGTGAATGAATGTAGCTTAAAGCTCTAGGTGGATGTTCAACCTAACATGTCTCTCTTGGCGGTATATTAACAGTGCTTTGGGACAACAGGAAAACTTTATGAGTCTCTGGGATCTGGTTGGGGGTTATTGGAATTAAGTGGGCTTTGGCCCGTCCTTTATCAATGATTTCTACAAAAATCCCAAAGACCCACTCATACGTGGTGGCATGTGGGACACTTTAGTTCCATATTGCTAGCCAAGGTGGAGAGATACCACCTTATAAGGTGGAGCATATCTAGCCTTGGTAAAGCAAGAGAAAGGAGGAGAAATTAGGACTACACGTGCGCTGCGCCTCGCCGAGCCGAGCCGAGCCGTGGTGCGCGGCGTGTGCGTGAATGTGCGGTCGTTTGAATTTGGCCATGGGTCCAAACGACTTTCTTTTGCAATTTTGTTTTGCTATGCAATCCTGTCAGGATGGAAAGAAACGGAAACGCTTTGATTACGTGGCGAATTAATTGCAATTAATGAGCCTTAATCTTATTGCGGTTTCCTAATCGAAGTGGTTTCTTTCTGCGATCCTTTTAATCCGGACACAACTTTGTCTTCTCTCGCATTCGAAACACATCTGCTTGAAAGAAGCTGTTCTTGAGAGTACTGTGTTGCTTAGTGCTACTCCGTTCCTGTGCCCGGCGTGCACCGGTGGTGGGGATAGCAGGTCTCTGGAACCATCGTCCTTGCAATCCTGTACGGGAGAGGGCAAATCAGGTTTTTGGGAAGCAGCTCCGCGACTGCTCGCCGTTCCCTGCATCGTCTACATCGGCATCTTCTTCATTGGCGATGTCCTCTCCTTCTCTGCGACACTCTTAACCGCATCGATAACATCTAGTACTCCACACTTACTTCTAATTGTTATACATTGTGTTGTTAATATACGTCCTTTTGTTATTGCCTATAGTCATAGTTCATCTTCTGAACATATTTAGTTCTCATATTATTTATGCAGTCATGATTTATTTATGGAATTATGTAATAACTAAAGTGTTAAATAATCTAACATGAATTCAAGGTGATCTCAACTGCCCTGATTGTAGCTGCAGAGTAAATTATGTAGATTGCAAATTGATCTTATACATCTAGTTATAAGCATGGTTTGACAGTGTTAGGTTTGATTGGTTGACAGGAGGTATATATGCGGCTAAATCACGGTAGCCAATTTGGCAATTTTAGTGTCTGGTTTGGATGATTCACTGTTGTTGTTTCCTAGTAGATGCCAGTAGTCCCAGCTGATTGAGATGGTGTTCAGCTGTGTGTTTTGCTGTGGTTTGACAATGGACCCTTCGCCAAGGACTGTTACGACGTCAAGGCACCCATGGAAGATCGGAGCGCGCTTTGTAACAAAGATGTGGAAAGGAGGTTGAATGTGTGATTTGCATGGAGATATGCACAAAGATTTCTGACTAATTGTAGTTATGCAATGTGTATAAAATGCTATAGGGACTGATAATTGTTTTTCACAACTTCTTAACGGATGCTTTGTATGCATTATAATATTGTATACTGTATCAACTTATGTGTAACAAATTGGCAATGAGTGGTGATTTTGAGCGTTGTAATTCGATTCACGAGGTCTCTACGCTTTTGTTATGATACTCGTTGAGTTAGAATCTTTGTTATAAACTTCATACGTTCATGTATGTTTTATATATAAAAAAATCGATTGTTGGCGAAAAAGCTGGCACATGTCAATTTTTTTTTTATAAATAAATACACAACATGACTGAAATCAATTTACCAAACCTTTATAAGTTATGCAATACAGAAAAAAATACAAGTCACAAAACAAGGGTAGTACAATATTTTTACAAACATCCTTCTCATTTTTAGAGCTGGAGTTAATTTTTTAACCAAACATCTTCTCAAACTGGTCCAACAACTTCTTATAGAAATGAATCCAAAAGTGAAGCCGAAGTTAGAGCTACAAAAACCTAGAGCGGAGCCATAACTTCGAGCAGGTTTCTCAGACAAACAAAAGGGCTCGGTACAGACCAGAGAGCTCTATCGCTGTCCATCTCACCTGTTCCTTGTGCAATGGTCGAATGTAATCAGCACTTGTGTTATCCCCCGTCTGTTCAGAACTACAGAGCAACGGCACATAATCGATTCTAGCGTCTTGAAGGTAAGTAAATTGATTAATATGGCCAAAAGAACAAATTGCCATTGCGCACCGAGCGACCGTAATTCCGTTAAGTATCATAACATTTCCCGACAGCTCTTATACCCGCACAAACTTTTCCTAGGATGATGACAGCACATTTATTTAAAAACGTTCAGTCTCCGTCCTTATGATACATGCTGCATCACAAGAGTTTGTGAACATTACAAGCTATTTCCCACCCTCAAGAACAGAAGCATCTGTCTTCACTACGAGTGGATGCATGGCAGACAGTCGATACTCTTCATGGCAGAAACTTTATGTTCATGCTTCAGCAGCCTTCTCTGCAGGGCTATCGTCATCCTTTTGTTCCAGCTTCGTCTTCTTTGCTTCATAATCTTTCACAGCAGCTTTAATTGCATCCTCCGCAAGCATGCTGCAATGGAGCTTCACTGGTGGAAGTGACAAGTGCTTTGCGATCTCACTGAAAAATAGAGTATGTAAGTCTGTTACAGATTTACAGAACTTGATGGAAGGATTCAACAGTGTCCTGGAGAAATTGAATAATTGACAGCGGCATTGCAACAAAGGCAAAAAAGAAAAGAAAGAGAGATCTATCTTCTGCCAAACAAAAGCACAGAAAACTAAGACCATAAGCTACATCTTTCCTCTGATGTGATTAAGCATCCATATTCATTTGCAAATATGAACAGCCAAACCACTCCAGAGGAAAAAACCAAGTCAAGTCTGAAAAAAGGCAGGCTTCTACCATTGACCTGAACAAGCTCATGAAACAATACAAGGTAACACATCAGACACATCATGAAAGGCAGGCTTCTACCATTGACCTGAACAAGCTCATGAAACAATACAAGGTAACACATCAGACACTGTACCATGCCAGGGAACTACTAAAAGCTAAGCTGATTATTTCTAGCAACTTCGGAAAGACCATGCACACTGGAATGATGCATCATTAAGCTGATGTGCCTTGCAAGTTCAGTGCATCGTCGAACATTTTATTTTCAATATTCTTCTGACACAATCAAAGGCTGCAATATCGACTTAAATACTAAATGTCCATCCTCAAGACAATCAATAGTGAATGAAGTTTTAGCAAATGCAAACACCCACTGTTGTCATACTGGTATTCACATTGTGATGGAAAGAGTACCGTTTGCAAATGAAACTAGGTACCTAGGAACTTGATTACCACAAGGCGACTAGTACATGTGTTTGCTATAATGGATACACAATAAACAGCAATAGGATGATGATGATAAAAAAGGCCAACATAAGAATGTTAGGACAAGAAAAAAAAACAATATAAGCATGTTAATGTAACCACTTGAATATTGTAGTGGAGACAAAGATCAAGAAGAAGAGGGATAGCTTACGTGTTCTTGATAGTCAATACTTCCTCCGTTTGCTTTCCCTTCACCCATTCAGTAGCTGCAAGGAAGAATCGACTTTATGACTTACAGGCTTCTTAATATAGATAGATATCAGACACAGCATCTTGTAAGGAAATAGAAACACTATACAGCATTAAATAGGAGATCATCCCTGTTCTTAACAAGTAGAACAGAAATTTCACAAATGTATGTTCAAATGGGAAACTCTGCACACGCATGAAAAAGAAGTTAAGATTATCTTCAAGTTTCATTTGGCTCCCATAGTTTTCAGCTCATCAATTGCGTGATATGAGGGAATATATTATTAGCCTTCGCAATTTGTTGGTTTTTATTACATAACTGAAATGAAGGTTAGACACAGTGAACATGACATATGTATGCATTACATCATGGCAGTCAACAGACCTTACATCAGAGCAATGAGTAAAAACTGCCCCAACCCATTTGTCAGGCTATCGATTATCAGCGAGACTGTGAAGACCTTTCCTTTTGGGCATAAACTACAAACATCTCAGAGAAGTTTGAGCTGCACCAGACTACCAGAAGTATTCCAGCAAGAATATTCCGACCTTTCTAAGTTGTTTGTTCAGCACTGGAGAACAATCATTTCTAATTTGGTTCAACAACTATAACTTGTTGAAACCGCAAATCTATGGAATGATAGTGCTAACTATCAATGAAAATAGATAATTTGGTAACTATGCGCTCACTATTTTTGTTGAAGATGAAACACCCGTATACTGGCTAAGAGAAATACAAAATCATCAGGGAAAAAGAGCATAGTGATTTTTTTAACCAAAATCTCAGCATTAGCGTAGTATACCTAAGCCAGCAAAACGACATCAGAAATTCAACCCTGGACTAAGCAAAGGCTAATGATGAACCACAACTCCCTACACAAACTTCCTCATACAGCTTGTATGAAAACATGTGCTCACCAAATTAAAGACATGCTTAGATTGGACATCGAACAAAATTAAATGCAACACGCCAATTTGGTAACCCGGCAGCGAAAATAGACCAGATAACAGGCGGTTTTCAAGCTATAACATCACTAGATACGAACATTAGCACTGCAGCTGCCCTATCACCTACAAAGTCCGGATTCGGGGATACATCACTACCACACCCAATCCATTTGCAAATATTCCAACCCGATAGTTAGCAACCAGCTAAAATTTCTATCATCCTTCGCAATGATTGCCCTCTCTATTCAAAACGAAAGCATCACAACAATAGTCAAGCAACCAATAATTGCCGCAAATCGCAAATCAACTCAAAGAAGCTCAACAACACCTCTAAGATAGCACGGAATAGAGAGCTAAGTCTGAATCCAAATCACAGAGGGAAAGTGAGAGGAACCGGAAAGCGGAAGGGAGCGGTTGGGGGGGCTCACCGACGGAGGACGACGCGATGGCGGAGCCGCACCCGAAGGTCTTGAAGCAGGCGTCGACGATCTTGCCAGAGCCCTCCTCGACGCGGATCTGCAGCTTCATGACGTCGCCGCAGGCCGGCGCGCCCACCAGCCCGGTGCCGACGTTGGGGTCGTCCTTGTCGAACGACCCCACGTTCCGCGGGTTGTTGTAGTGGTCCACCACCCGCTCGTGGTACGCCCTCGCCCCCGCCGCCGCCAGTCCCGGTGCCCCCTCGCCGGCACCCGGGCCGACGAGCCGCCGGATCCCCGGGGCGAGGAGCCGCCTGCCTCCCGCGCGCAGCATCGCCCACAAACTCGGAGGCGCCTCTGGTTCTTCTGATCTTTTCCGGCTTTTGGATTGTAGTTTGAGGTTTTTTCGGATCGTTACTTAACCCGGAGAGAGAGAGAGAGAGAGAGAGAGGTGGGGGCGAATTGGATTTGTGGCTGTGGTTTCGATAGTTTATGCGGCGCGGAAGAGGCGGGGATTCGGTGCGCGGCGCGGCGTAGAGCAAGCTGGCGATGCGAGAGTTGATTGGGGACGTGGCGTGGTGTTGTCCAGGCATATGGTGGTTGCTGTGTAGGGCAGGAGCGCAGGAGAATAAACGTCAGGGGGGCGCTGGGCCCTGCTTTTCTACTGGGCCCCGTGTGCAGTTAACATCAGAGTGCACCCCGCACACAAGAATCAATCTCCTCGAGTCCTCAATCAACATGCGACACCATGTAAAACCAACAAAGCCAAGCCAAGCCACGCTGGATCAAGCAACCCGCGGAACCCGGAGGGACAGAGAGAGAGAGAGAGGTGGTGGTGAATTGGAATTGTGGATGTGGTTTCGATTGTATATGCGGCGCGGAAGAGGCGGGGATTCTGTGCGCGGCGCGGCGTAGGGCGAGCTGGCGATGCGAGCGTTTGATAGGGGACGTGGCATGGTGTTGTGGAGGCGTACGGTAGGTGTTGTGTAGGGGATCCGAGCAGCTGAGGAGCGCAAGGGGATAAACGTCAGGAGGGCTGGGCCTCAATAATGTGCAGTTAACGTCAGGGTGCGCCGCACACACAAGAAAGAATATGTCCCTTGAAAAAAGAAAAGCGCGCGCACACAAGAAAGAATCTCCTCAAGTTCTCAATCAACATGCGACACCAAGTAAAACCAGCGAAGCCAAGCAAAGCCGGGTCAAACACTACAATGCGCCGGGCTTTATTTATGTAACACCCTAAACGTTGTAACCAAAATTCCTGAGTGAAAATGTTAGTTTTTTTTTTAACTTTTAATGCATTTTGGCGTTGTGTGCATTTTCTGTAAATCATTAATAGTTTAATTGTATTTTGAATTTCACAAAATCAATTAAAGAAATGCAAATTGGTTAAAGTCAATAAATTTGAAATTAAATTAAAATGATATTTGAATTTGAATCATAAAAGCAAAAGAAATAGAAATAAAAAAAACCTCAAAATTCAGTTTAGGCCAAATTCTAGCCGGTCCAGCCTATTTCTCCTTTCTTTTTTCTTCTCTTTTAATATCTTTTTCTTCCTTTTCCCCTGGCCCGACCCACCTCCTTTCTTCTATCTCCTGGCACAGCTCCACGCGGCCCGCTCGACCTTCCTCCTCTCTACCAGCCCCTATGTCGCCCACGCCGAGTCCCGCCGCATGTAGCCACCCTGCCGCGCCAGGAGCCACTCTGTCCTCGCCACAGCTTTGTCGTCGCTTCACCACCCAAGCCCCAACTGAGCCAACGCGCGACCCGCTCTTTCCTCAATCGCATCGCCCCGCCTGCACCACGCAGGTACCACTACTGCGTCGCCATGCATAACGCTCGCCACTCCCGCTCGGCCGCCCACCTACTTAACCCATAATAGAGCGCTGCGAGCCAGCGTCTCCATCGCCTTTGTTTCCCCACTCCTTTCTCCTCTCTTCCTCACTCGCGAATAAGAGAGCTCAGCGACCAAGCTTTGTTTAGGTCCGCTGCTGTCGTTCTTGAGCCGCTCAGCGCTTCGGGTGAGCCCACGTCGCTCCATCCTTGTATTTTGAGCACGCCTCCCCCCTCTAGCTCGTGCTCACATCGTTTCTCCTCCTCTACAGAATCAGCGCCGTCGACCTCATCTTCTTCTCTGATGACCGAGCCGTCCACGCCACCCGTTCTCACCGAGTCACGTCGCCTTCCCTGGTGAGCTTCGACCTTAGTGCCCATGTCCCTTAGCTTCGACTCGGTCTCCTGTCTCGTGCTCATCATCTTCATCTCTCTCTCCCGCAGGAGCGCCTGGGACGCCGCCGTCTTCATCCTCTGCACCGGTCACCTCGCAGCTACGCCGCTGGCCTCCTTTATCACCCGGACTCGCCGTCTCGACCGCCAACCCGTAAGTGCCCACATCATCTTGCGTTCTAGGGCTATGCAAAGCTATTGGGCTAGTCGTTTTGGGCAGTAGAGTGGCACATAGCCACTGTGCCGTAGCACATTCATCCCCAGCACTAGTCACGCGTGGAAAGCCGTGCTCAGAGTTCCCCGCATCAAGCCGGTGGCGCTGTTAGAACCCACTTGGGGTGTAGATGCTCATGCGCATCGCCTTGAGGGATTAGTCGTCGGCTCGTTGCCTCCATCGTTGTACAGAATGTTGTCGTCGCCATGCCCAGCCGAGCCACCGCTATGGGCCATCACTGGCCTCACCGTCGACATCATTGGGGCTGCCGAGGATGCAGGAACCCATTTTTGGATTACCAACACATCCCTGAGGTTCGGCTCGCTGCCGTCGAGCTCGGCACGAGGGCACCCATGGTGCCCTCCCCTATCCCGGTAGGAATTGGGGGAGAAGCACTCTAGACCATGTAGCAACATCATCAGCGGTTAATGACACAATTAATATATTAATTATTAGATAATGTTAGTATGGCATGTGGTCCCAACACGATTAGAAAATCTACTGAGAACCTAGGTTAACTTCTGAGTCTATGACATGCAGGTCCACCCTTTAAAATACATTATTTATACACTGCTCGTAGACCTGTGTCGCTAACATGTGGGTCCACGCGCTCGGTATTGTTGCCAAGGAACGATCCCACATGGATTGTAGCACCAACTTCCAGTGACTCATGAATTTCCTTTTGGGAAATAATTAAGATTGAAAAAAAACCTCTAGTGGCACTACCTATCGGTGACTACAGTTTTTTTCAATAAGAAAATAAATCAAAAAAAATTAAAATACTTTGGCCCTACCTGTTAGTCATAGTAAGAATTTTTAATTGAAAAATAAACCAAAAATAAAATAAAAATCAATGGGCCCCAGCTGTCAGTGAGAGACACCTCTCTTCCCTTTTATTTTTGGGATTTTTCTTGAATTTAAACTTTAGATAGCTTGTTTTCTCTCGTTTTAACTCCTAATTCGACGATTATTGTATATAAATTCATATAAATTGAAACCCTACCTAACAGTACCCAAAAAAATTGAATTTTGGATTTTATTTGAATTTTCAAATGCATTTTTAATCCAATTGGATTTATTCGAATTTGGTTGAATTTTGTGTGAATATATCGCAAAGCTCCGGAAGAGCACGGATCAAGCATGACCAAGACTAGCAAGTCTATGAGCAAGACGAGTCAACACTTTGCTCATATTGCTCTTACGTTTTGAGTGCAATTATATTGTTTTAAAATTTAGAATTGCATGTTATACTTTGATTACAATTATGTTGCCATTAGATTGTCGTTAATGCCTTAATGTTAAGTGAGCTATTAAATTCTATTCCTTGATCTTGAACACTAGCCTTGTCGCCCTAGGAATAATGGTGAACCTAATTAGTCACTAAGTATGTATCTAAGTGACATGATTAGCTTTACTTATATACATTGACATGTGGGCATTAGTTTGTCCCGACATCATTCAAACATCAAAACTTTGTTTGGGCAGCCATTAGGGGAAATGGCTCATATATTGAATTTAGAGAATATTTTTCAAACAAAAACTCAAATATTGTTTTAGACTTGGATGGATGGTAAGTGGGGCAGGCATGAAGGGAGAAAGAGAGTTGGTATTGTGGTAGTCCGCCCAAGTCAATTAAGGACCGAATCTTATGATAAACTCCTAGACACTAACAATGCAATCACAAGTCTATAATGGTGTCGACCTGACCAACTAATTTACATTGTCTTAGCATTGGTTACGCGATCCAATGGAAAACGGGAATTGTGTTGGAGGTAGACCTTTTTCCGTATAGCACAAGAGGGGGCCTTCAGCTCAGGTGGAGGAACCACCCCCCCGGTGGTTGAACCTTAGCAGGCGTAACTGCGTTGGGATGGTACATTGTAAAGGCATTGTGATAATTTT
Organism: Hsuehochloa calcarea; assembly: GCA_036346395.1. Lineage (NCBI taxonomy): Eukaryota > Viridiplantae > Streptophyta > Magnoliopsida > Poales > Poaceae > Hsuehochloa > Hsuehochloa calcarea. Next base: position 198,172 of record JAYEVG010000104.1, on the reverse strand, counting down.
CTTAGTCTCACGCCCACGGTAGTGTGTTAACATTACAAGGTGGTCATCTCTTGTGAGTAAGGTTATAATACCTCTGCATAGTGTCAATTGTCTAGACAGTTGTGCCTACGGTCATAGACAATGCGCTAGAACTTGCTTGGTTAGTCTTGGTCTTTTTAAAACCTTTTGTGGGTGGAATAGAATTGTCGGGTGGAGGGAACTCTGACTTTTCGTCCTTGGTGGAGGTAGCCTAGTGGATAATGTCGGGTAGAGGTAATCCTGAAAATGATATAGCATAAGGTGGATGGAACTATATTTCTACTCGTGGGTGAAATGAAACCTTCAGGGACCATTCTCCACTAGCAAGTGGATGAAACATTCGCTAGTATTATACAACATTACTCAATTTTAGTAAAATTGGTTTAGTCAAAATGCTAGGTCTCAAGTAGGGGTGTCAAACTGATCCAGATCATTTGATATCCAAATTCGAATGATTGCGAATGTGGTAAGTAAAAATACATTCATGTTGTAAAATGAATATGAATCTGTTTTTTGTCGAATGTAAATAGAAATATGGTATACAAAATAGTGCCAAATCGAATACAAATACGGATAATATCCGGATTCGACGCACATAATAGCAACACCTAGCTATTACGTATCTTTTGCATTTGACCTCTAAATTGGGCATATTATATACACATTCCATTATTCTCGACGAGGCAGTCGTTGTGCTTGACTCTAATGTGGCATTTGATGTTTTTCATTTTAGCACATTCCCCAGTAAAGTTTTTTGCATGCTCTTTTTAGGCAAATTCGACGTGTTGATAACCGATTTAGTTGCAATATATCTAAAGTTGGTTAGGTTTAGTGACAAAATGGCACCAATGGTCAATGATTACGTGCTAAACTAGATGAGAAGGTCATAAATATTACTATAAAACCAGTGTCAACTCGCTAAACTTCATTATAACGTAGGATATTTGGATCTGACTGAATTGAGTAGATATTCAATTTGTATTTGTATTGTATTCATTATAATATTTGATTTGTATTTGTATTCATTTAAAAATACGAAAACTAATGTGGGAAGACCACTATTCGATTCGTATTCGATCCGTTGACACCCCTAGTCTCAGGATTTGTCTACTACTTAATCTATTCCAATTGTGGCCTTATTCAAATAAAAGAACGACAAACCTTTCCTTTGATCAGCCTTGCATCTATTATAACTGCATTATGTGTGTTGGCTCACGGAGTACGATTGTGTATTCACATTCACTTATTATAAATAAACTCAGACCCTTCTGACCAAGATCTCTACACCTACTTCATTGCGTCCAGACCAGATGAAGAAGGCGATGACAAGATGAAAGTTGGGACCCACATTGCGCATATAGGCATACTGATAGATCCATCTTTTGTTATCTACTTTCGCATCTACCTCTACTTTATGTGAACTCTGTGTTAAGTATTTGATATGCCCGACCTGTATTGTAAAACAAATGACCATTATGGCTACTTATGTGTTGTGATATTAAGTATGATATGGTCATATGTGTTGTATGTGTATGATACAACAATGTATCTGTGGACACTATCTACTGATCCCAAGAATAGTGCGGTATATACAGAGGGTTCCAAACAATAAATCCGGATCCAGACAATTTCCCACAAGTATATAATACTACGATGACTATTCACACATATTGTATTTTCTTCCATGTACACCAATTGCGGTTCTAGCAATGAATTGTCATCCAATCCCCTCAGTCACAAGCTGTGAAAAATCTATCGGCCGATTTTCGCCGGTTACCGCCGGTAGCCGGTAGAAATTCAAACCGGCGGCGAAAAATCGGTTTTGGTAAAAAATTGTTCGAAAAAATTCGAATTTGCATGAATTATGTTCGAATTTGATTTTTTTTTAATTTAAAATTCGAAATTTGGCCAAAATTTCCGGTAACCGGGGTTATCGGCGCTCTCCGAAAAAAAATCCAACCGGTATAGTAAACACTGGTCACAAGTAGTAAATGGCAACGATGTACACTTTTCACCGGAGCTGGCAATTATGGTACTGTACCTTGCTTACGGCAAAGTACAGTAGAGGACGAGATTCAGTAAGATTATTGACCAGACCATGACAGCGTCAAGTGAAAATCAAGGCTTCCGGGGGAACTTTGAGAAATCAGGACGTCGTCGTTCCATGTACGCGTTCTTCCCTTCTTTTGCCTCTTCAGTACCATAGAAGATCAGTGTTGCATTACCACCGAGCTCCTGAAACACAAGTGCCCATCACATTAGTACTAAGTATTTACAGCGTACATAAGCATCAAAAGCGAAGTATTTAGGAAAATCGCACCACCAGTTGAAGACTTGGATTACGTTGAACTCCAGCAGTTACAAAGGAGAAAGAAAAGCGTGATATTTGAGTTTCGACATTTGGCAAATAATACCTGAAGGCCAGCATGACCATCATCAGCTGCATTAAGTGCGGATTTCAGCACCCGAATGGCCGTGGGGCTGTTTCTTAAAATTTGCCGGCACCATTTCACAGTTTCTCCCTCCAAACCAGCAAGCTACATGTACAAAGCATATAGTACATGGTTAGTGCATAAGCACCTTAGGTGGGGCATATTCCAACCAGCACTTTTGATGAACAAAGCAGACGACCGCTCATAAGTAGTTTTCTTTTCTGCGGTTAACTATCAGGCACTCACTGGTACTACTACGTTGACAAGTCCCATTCTCTCTGCTTCATCAGCGGTGTAGAACCGTGATAGAAACCACATTTCGCGGGCTTTCTTTGGTCCTACCTGTCCACAAGTAGAAAAAATGAAGCAAACAAGCATATATTATTTTCTAAATGTGTAACATCTCAATTTTCGCCTCTTGCTAAAATTTAAATTTAAATTAATTAATTCAAATATTTGGATTTTAAGTGGAGTTCTTGCGTAATTAAATGCTAAATCAAATTCCAATTCTCAATTCAACTTCAAACCTATTTCCTTCGTCAATCGCATTCCAAACTCAAAGCCAATTCTCAATGCAAACTTCAAATCAAAATTTCTATCTTCAAATCAATTCAAACCCAAACTTCAGTCAAAATTCAAATTCAAATTTGAACTTGAATTTCCCACTCACAATTTGATTTTGCCGAGTCCCATTTCCTCTCTCTCTTGGGCCAAAGCCCATTTTCCTAACCCACGGTGCCCATCCCCTCCCGCTCTCTCGCCTCCCTTTGCTCTGCTTCACGCCAGTCCGGGCCTGTGCCTCGTCGTGCCACGCCACCTGCGCCCGAGCCGCCCAGTCGCGTCCCGTGCCCATCGCGTCCCGCCGCGCCATGCGCGCCGTGCCGCGCTTCGTCGCGCGTCAACGCGCCATGCGCATCGTGCCCAGCGTCATCACGCCGCCTTCATCGCACATTCAAATCCGCCATTGCGTGTCATCAATCGTTGTCAATTCGATCGTTTCCAAATCGGGCGAACCGCCATGATGTCCGTCGTGGTCGCGCCGTTCGTTCCCACCGTCTATAAATTGGTGCATCGGAACCTCCTTTACCCCTTTCACACCCTCCAACTCCCAACATCCACGAGCATCGTTGTTGAGAGATATCTTCTTCCCGTCGCCACCGCACCACCTTACCGTGCTCTCGTCGTTTCGATGAGAATTTTAAATCCTAACCGTGTCACATCGTGTTCCGAGCTCCATTAGCATTTCCTCAATCAATTTCATCTTTCATTGCGGTTCTTCGTCGAATTTCGCGTCTTCTTCCTCTGGTGAATTACCTCGGTCGGCCGATCTCTTTCTCCGGTGAGCCCCAAGTCATGCTTCATGCGTTATCACGTGTTCGGAGATTCCCATCCACCCCCACCTCCTTTCGGCCACACCATCACCGAGTGAGCCCTGCACCCCATTTTAAATCGCGGTTGCCATTGCCCGCCACCTCGGCCGCCTCAAGCCTCACGGCCCGCTGGCGCGACCACGTGCCGCAGCAGCGCATGCGCATGCCGCCTTCAGTAGTGCCACCGCCGCCCCCATGCATCTCCAGCGCCGCCGCCACCACCAGTAGGTAAGGAACCCCGCCGGGGTTTCATTTTTGTGGTCGTCGCCTGTCGGCGCCGCCGCATGCCAGTCGCCCCGTGCCTCCTCTTTGTTTTCCTCTGCTATTGTTTCCCTCTCTCTATGACATGTTGTCACACGTCATACTCATTCCTTCTTCCTCTCTTTCCAGTTCTCACTAACAATTGGCCCCATGTGTCATACATCGAGGTTTTGTAATATTAAAACAGAAAATAATATTCCAGGAATATCCCCCCAATTTTTTCAGGAATTTTCCTTTCCAGCAAATCTTCCGGGAGTTCATTCTCTTGCGTATAATTTTCGAATCAGTGGATTCTTATTCCTAAATTCATCTAAATTCATAATCTCTCAATCTCTCTAATGGTTTTAATTATATATTTTTTTGGATTTTATTTGTTTTTCTACTGTTTATTTTGTCTCGATTCGCGCGTGTAGATTCCGACGACGCCGAAGCCACTTTGGACCAACTGGACGCGTTAACCTCCAACTTTGACGAAGGCAAGTCTCCTTTGAACATTTTGTACCTATGATTTCCAAATTATGTTTTCAGATTCAAAAGTATAACACATTTGCTATTTACACAAAATGATGAGCTTAAATCCTAGAATGATAGCTAACTCTAAAATTGTGAATGCCTTCCTTTGATAATTGTTTTCCATGTACCTTTGTCACCCTAGCAGTCTTTCCGCAATAATATTACAATGTTGTGGAATAGATAAAAACGACAGAATTGCTTAGACATGCTTATTCGATCATAATCACCCATTTTGGGGGGGGGGGGGATAATTATTACCCTTTATGGTAAGAAATGTATGATATTAGGTAATGTTAGTAATTAAAAAATAAAATAAAATGGTGAAAATTGTTTAGACTAAGGCAAATGGCATGAGTATCGACTGTCTTGCCTTGGTCGATTAAGGGTCGACGCTTGTGTCTATTCAAACCAAGCAATACCATACAACCGCATATCCTAAATGGGAAGGACTTGACTGATTAACTGACTAAGTCTAGATATTTAGCCCGCAGGCTGTAGATGGCAGGAGTTACCTGAGTAGTGCAGACAATGGTAATTGAAGTCCATGTCCATCAGGACTTGCGCTGGGCGAAGGTAATTGAAGTTCATGTCCGGACAGGTTATCCCCCACAACGGTGAGCTCCGGATCGATAGTAAATGACCTCCACAACTTGGAGTTAAACTCATCGGGAGGGCTAATGTAAGGAAAAAGTATTGTAAAAACCTTGTGATAATCACTTAGTCGCACGCCAAGAAAGCGTGTCATGACCGATATTATAAGTTGATTATCTCGTGTAGGTCAAGTTGTAAAATCTCTACAGAGTGTAAAACTATTTGAATAGCCATGCACACGGTCAAGGCCAGACAAGATGCGTTTTCACATGGTAGATTTTATTTTTATTTTCAAAGAATTATTTTGAAAAATATAGGAGTAGTTGGAACTTTTGGATGGTTGTTCCGGCAATTAGAGCCAATTGGGCAGCTAGAGTCATACTCTTTAAACATTGACGGTTAGAGTCTCGATACTAGTGACCAGTAGCTAGAACATTCACTAGTGAGACAATTAATTTATTTATCGAAACCAAGTTTGTCAAATGTGCTTTATGAAAATTGTTGAAACATAAAATATTGCTTTGTGCAAAAGAACCATATAAGCCTCATTTGTTAATGCTATGCATATGCAATTTTCCCCCCAAGATTTGCAGGGTACTTTATGTACTCACGTGCTACACTCAAAACATATCCCAGAAGCCTTCAACAATGCTGAAGAAGACTACGAGGACTTCACCTGTGGCTTTCATGAAGAACACCTGGGGTACTAGGCTACGCACCTCAGTCGAATGCCGGTGGGCAATTTGATGAGTCACCACTTGGAGTTTATCATTTGCTGTTTCCACTGTTGTAAGACTTGATGTCATGTGACTTTTATTGTAATAAGTGGCCTTAAAGCCGATACTTTGTTATTACTTTTATGTTAATCGTGATTCGAACTTGTTATCAACGTTGTATTCACCATGTGCACTAGCTACTGATCAGGGACTGATGCAGAAATATACAGAGGGTTCGGATTCAGAAATCCGATCCCGACAAAATGTGACCAAAAAAATTGGGGTGGGGGTCTACACCATGCTTAATTTGGAAGTTCACTCAGCAGCTCTACTTAGGGGCGTACTTGTTTTAACTTCTCATTTTTTTAAAAAGTAATAGAATATACATCTCATTTGATCAGCATATGTTGTATATAGGACATTAATTAGAAGCCAACATATTGGTATGGTAACTTACCAATCGAGACATAATCGAAGAGCCATAGCCAGCATCAAAGCTTCCAACCTGTGAAACAAATCACAGAGAGAAAAGGTAAAGTAAGCTATGCGGTAGACTGGTAGGGATTATTGAGAAAAAGGTAAGGAATAGGAATAAGAGAAGAGAAACAAGTGCAATCAAATTAGTACACTTCATATCTTATCCAGTCAGCATGTGTTTCTGAAATTCAAATGTTGCCAACTGAAGCTATACACTTTAAAGAGAAAGGAAAATATAATCAAATTAGAATAGAGGAAACCACAAAAAAAACGGCCATGCATAAAACTTGGTAGAGTGACATGCCAAGGCATTCTGAATATGATCACAATCTGATTGTAAATCATTATAATGGACTTTTAGTAGGGAAGTTTTTCCCCCTTTTTGTTTTTGTCGACCATTATGACCAGCATGGTTCTGAAGGAAAATAATTGATTAACGTTAGTAAAGGCCATAAGAACATGGCTCTAGACTTTAACTGATTTGACATGATAGTGATATATTTAGTAAAGCTACTCAGATTGGATCTTCCAGATAAATCTACTCGCTCTAAAAGTACCAACTCCAGTACAAGAAATCCATCCTACTCAAAGCTACATGTTTGTGGTAGCAACCATTCACATTCAGAGCATCAAACAACATCGAAATAGATGCACGGCATGATCTTGATGTACAGCCTAAACACCACGCTCTTCTACCAACCTTCATTAACATTGACTTGTCCTAGCAATTCGATGATAGATTTCTGTATGTTATACATGGCACAATTTTAGTTGAACTCTGAACAAGACTACAAAATGTTGGTTTGCTGATTTTTCCAGGTATGCTACAGTGAATCCAAAGTTATAATAGTCTTAGCCTTGGTTATCTTTTGTAAGAACTCAGTAGAAGTTCATCCATTGTATCAAAGGCGTATACAAGGCGCCATACATGCTAAAGCTATGTCGAGACAAATTTGTTGCAAAAATTAGCAAACAAGGTTCCACAGGTAGAAACTCTAAAAGGATACTACTAGGAGAGTGCTTTTATTCAACATGTAGAAGCGACAACAATATAACATAGAATGTAAAATCTACTTTCACATCTGCATACTACACACAGCAAGATACAAATTAGGCCAGAAAATCACCTTGGGACCTGTCTGCCCAAATATTGCGTTGTCAGCTGCGATTGTTAGGTCACATACCATGTGCAAAACATGTCCACCACCGACAGCATAACCAGCAACCTGATAGCATGTGCCACAGGATTAGTATGTAGGATGATAAAAGAAAATCGCTAAAAAATGATAGTCACGGTATGTTCTTACCATTGCTATAACAGGCTTTGGAAGACGCCGAATTTGTACCTGGATAAATTATTTACCTGATGTGCTCAGAATTAAAAAAAACATTTCATACAGAGGTAATGGTGAACAGTAGAACAATAATACACCAACAACAAGAAAATATAATTTGCTTATAGGCCTTTAGTGAAGGGTAAGATGAACATGCAACCATTAAGCTCACATTATGGTCAGTATCTGATGAACACACCCCGAATTGATGCCCAGTCAAGTAAGGGTAACATAAAGGAGATTAGCGCACAGCTGTTGCTACAAACTGAACTCAGAGGTCAACACTCTCGAAAAACAACTTGCGAGAAAGGTTATTGTTCGAAAAATTCTCAGTTTTCTACGTAAGTACGTTACTGTATGCAAAATGTCAGAGGAACGCGTTTGACCTGGAGGTCTAGAACGTTGAGGCGGCCAAAGTTATCGAAATCAACGTATCCATCAGAATCCCTTAACGCTTGGTCACCGCCGCTACAGAAGGCCTTGGTTCCCTGTGCATTCAAAAGATCAAAGTAAGTTGCTTTCCACATCTATATTGCCAACTCACCATGAACAGAATGCGTGAAGTCTAGAACTCCATGATTCCTATAGCAGCGTTACCTTCCCTGATAGTATAATGACTCCAATTGAACCATCATCTCTAGCATCGTTGAACGCACGCATAAGCTCTTTCACGGTCAATGGTCTGAATGCGTTTCTTCTATCAGGACGGTTTATTGTGATCTGCAACAGGAATTGCGATCAGTCAATCGTGAAATGCAAGAACAATGCGCTAGACGCTAGTACGATACTAGTCAACAAAGAAGCTCGATCTTGGCAATTTCACCGGCCGCAGTTTGACTAGAATCCAAAATTCTACAAGGATATTGGTAGAAGGGAAATGTCTCACCTTGGCGATGCCCTCCCCGACGGCCTTCTCGTAGAGGATGTCGACGAACTCCTTCCCGGACTCGTCCGTCGCCGCGCGCCACTCCGGGGGCTCCGACGGCACATCGCTGTGAACGCGCCGGTAGCTGTCCAAGGCTGGCGACGACGACGACGACGCCGCAGCGGGGGACGGCGCGAGGGGAGGGGCAGGGAGCGGGAGGGAGGGCAGGAGGTGGGCCGTGACGCGGGCGAGCCTCCTCTCCGCCGCGCCCATGGCGAGAGCGAGAGGCGGTGGAATGGGGCGTGGCACGAGGGGTGTGGTCTGGTTGGTCGATTGCGGATTGCGGATGAGATTTCGCGGGGATGGGGAAGGGGCCCGCCTGACGACCATGCCACCGAACTGTTCTACGGGCCCGTTTTGACGGCCTAGTAGCATTTGAGATGATGGCACGGCCCTTTCAATTGGGCCGCATAACAAGTGCATTTCGTGCATGGCATACAAGAGTTCTGCGGAGTTTTTTTTTTTAAAAAATAATATTATTATTTTACAAAACTAGATAATCACAAAAAAAAAACAAAATAGATCCTATTACCGTTGTGGGAGCGGTCCGACCAGCCTGAAATCGGTCGGACCGACCTTGTGGGGCGGTCAGACCGGCATTGACTTGGAGGTGAGCCAAGTTTGCATTGATGTGTTTTGATTGTGTTTTATGTTTGGTTATCAATGTTTTATTGTTGTATATTGCATTGCGGAGCTAACGTGGGTCAAGTTGTGAAGAACTTGTTCCCGGAAACGGTTTGTTTGTCTATTGCTGTGCAGGTGGCTTGCAGGTCAACGACGTCAACGGTGAGTGGATCGGGACTACGCTTGGAAGGCGAGGTCGAGCGATCATGGATCTGGGGTGGTCGTGTGACTCAAGCATGGTGCAGGATGGGCAAGATGGATCGAACGGGTGGTTCGGTGCAGCTGGTTGGATCAGGCGGTGCGGATATCGGTGCGAGTCTCTGGAAGGTTCCGATGGGATTCGGACGATAGAGGCTTGGTGACGCGATGAGAACCGCTGATCAACCTACACGTGGTGAAGCAGGCGATTGCTTCAACAGATGTTGTGTGTGGGTCCCATGTGTGAGTGGGTCCCAAAAGTGAAACCCTAGTCCTCTCCTATAAATAGAAGGGGGGAGATGTAAAACCCCCTTTGAGGCATTCATTTGGTTTCCTTAGCCTTTTGTCTAGGGTTAGGGTTTGGAGAGGAAGAGAGGGAGAGATTGTGATTGCTCCTTGGTGAGCTCTTGTCCTCCTTGAGGGAGTGGCTTTGTAAGCATTTTGTGAGATCAATCAATCTTGTGATGCTTGCTTGAGAGATCATTTGTCTCCCTTTTGTGTTCTTCTCTCATTTGGATGAATTTGGTGCTTCCTTGATTCAAGTGTTTAAACTTGGTCTTTTGACCCATTTTGTCTTGCTTTGATGTGTGGGAGTACTCCTAGAATCATCTAGACCATCAACCCCCACAAGCAAGTCTTGAATCAAAGATTTTCATATTTCTAGGGTTTGTGCACTTCTTTGTTAAATCCTTGAGAGATCGATTCTGCGAAGTGGATCTGAAGGATCGTCGCTAGAAATAGGTCTCTAATATCATTAGGGAGGTGTGCTTGAAATTTGGTCAAGTTTCATTGGTTGAATCAAAAGTTGGATCAAATTTCGTTTTGAATTTGGGATTGGTTTTGATTCGGGTGAACCAAGTCGAGCCGGTGTTACAACAATGGTCCGACCGCCCGTATTCGAGATCATTGCTCGCCGGTCGAACCGCTGTCCACCGGTCCGACCGCCAGTTAGTTGCCGGTCAGACCGCTGGTTGACCGTCGGTCAGACCGCCCGTGGTAGCCGGTCAGACCGCCCGTGCCCAGATCTGCCCTTTGAGATTAAGTCTCCACTTTTGTGCCGTGTGGTCATCGGGGTTATCGGATTCGGACAAGGCTTCCATCGTCGCTTCTCGATCTTCTTAGCTTTCATAGCTAAAGGAGTAAAGTTTGTGTTGAATTTGATTTAGGCGAGAAAGTTGAGAAAGCGCCTATTCACCCCCCTAGTCGCCTTTCCGGTCCTACAAGTGGTATCAGAGCCAGTTAGCTCTTCTCATAGATCTTAACCGGTCTTTGGAGCCATGGCGGTCGATGATATTCAATCGGGCCACATGTTTTGATGGAGTTGATTTTGCTTATTGGAAGGCCGAATGCGAGCCTACATCGAGGCTCAAGGGCACGCAATTTGGCTTAAGGTGAAAAACCCTTATGTCGTGCGGTAGATGACAATTTGATCACTCGGATGTGGAGAACAACAAAGGGGCTCGAATTTTTGATTCAAGGCCTTAGTCGATCGGAGTTTGGCGTGTCGCTCATTTCTTTGTCTGCTCATGAGATCTGGCGGACTCTTTGTGATTATCACGAGGGGTCCACTGCGATCAAGGAAGTGAGATAGAACCAGCTAAAGAAATCATACTCCAAGATCGAGCAAAGACCTGGTGAATCTTTAGATGAGCTGTGGGGGAGATTTTCTAAAATTCTTCATGATCTCCGCGCTGTTGATCTTGTATTTTCGAGTGCGAAAATGCACGCCGACTTTGGGTGCTTTGGATGTGAAGGTGCGGGGATGAAGATCACTGCCATCAATGACAACACTGTCATGAGTGAGCTTACGATGGATAAGCTTTACTCTAGGTTGAAGACGCATGAGATTGATTTTATCTCGCGTCTCCCCATGACTGATTCGATGGCTTTAGTGGTCGACCAATCTAAGGGTAGATATTCTGATTCTTTTGATGTTAGCTCATCTGGTTTTTCTTTGTCTGCTTTGCATTCTTTGAGCGATGAGCAACTTGAGAGACTACCTGAAGATGATTTAACCCTCCTATCCACAAAATTCACGAAAGCTTACAACAATGTGAGGAGTAGGAGGAGAGGTGGACCTATCACATGCTTTGAATGTGGTGAGCCGAACCACATTCGCTCTAGATGCCCCAAGCTGAAGGGCAAGGAGGAGAAGGAGTCACAAAGGCATCCTCAAGCGAAGGATGCTAAGTCCAAGAAGCCAAACTATCACAAGTTTGTCAGCCGAGTCCTTGAAGCTCTAGAAGATGTGAGCATGGATGATGTGGACTCGGAGGTGGAGGACGACAAGAGTGACTCCCGTGGCAAGAAGAAGGCACGTGATTTCACAGGCATGTGCTTCATAGCTAAGAACGACCACGACAAATGACTCCTCCAACAAATGAGGATCCTTTTAGTGATCCCGATGAGGTATGCCCTTCACTTCGACATGAAAAGGGCTTTGGTGCTTGCTGAACAAAAAATGCATAAGCAAGTTAAATTGATTAAGAAACAGGATACTATGATTGATAATTTGAACCTAGAAGTTGTTAGGCTCAAATCCATTAATCCTGATGATTTCTGTGATTCATGCTCTAGCTTGCTTAATGAATTGTCAAGCTTAAATGATGTTCATTCCTCTGTTGAAAAACAATTGAAAAATGCTCTTTCTGAACTAGAATATCTCAAGTCTAGTTCTGTTTGCATGGATGCCATTCCGCTTGGTGTGACTACCTTGGATGCTATTCCTTCAATTTGCTCAAATTGTGCTTTGCTAGAATTAAAACTGGATAGCTCTTTAAAAGAATTGTAAAAATTTGATGCTAGTCATACTTGCTCTCATTGTAAGAACAATAGGATTAAAATGCAAGAGTTGACCGAAATGGTCGCTTACTTTAGAGCTGCATCATGTGAAAATTGTCCTAAGCTTACAATTGAGATTGAAGCTTTAAACAAGACTCTTGAAGAGAAAGCTAAAATTGAAAGATCCATGTCTCTTACTGCTTCCAAGAAAGTCATTGATTCTTTCTCTTGTATGTTGCATGCTGAAGTTGAAACTGTTATTGGTAAGATACAAGAGGCTTTTAGAGTCAAATTTAAGGAGTAGTTGAATAGGATTGGAGAGTCCTATTGTGTGTCTTGTGAGGCTCTGAAAGTGGAAGTGGACCTTCTTAAGAGCAAACATGTTGAGGCAATCGATTCTAAAAAGTGCTCCAATTGTGGAGTTTTGGCAAAAGAGAACGATTATCTCAAAATGACTCTTGAGAAGTTTTCTAGTGGGAAAAAGAAACTCAACTTGATTCTAGACCAATCCAAGGTGAGTGTGAAAAACAGTGGCCTAGGTTTTAAGTCCCTAGAGCTTTCCAAGAATCACTCACCAAAGACTGCTAGAGTTGTGAAAAGTGGTTTGTGTGAGCAAGAACCTTCTAATACTTCAAAGGTTGCTTTTAAATCAGAGGTTCTGCAAACTCTTTCTAGCAAGAAAGGTGCTTCATTTCACTGTCACGGACCCCTCAAAAGGTCAAGTACCATTGCACCTTCGCAAGAAAGAGGGCCACACTGTTGAGTTTTGCTTTGGAGAGCAAAGATTGAGAGAAAAGAGAGTGAGCACTTTGAGATCCATTAGAGGAGTCTCTTCTTGTTTGTAGTCTCTAGAGCCAGTGACCTATTCATACCACATATAGGCCTAGGTTTGTAGAGAATTTTGTTGACTCTTCTGGTGGGTCTAGGCAGCAGTTTGGCCTTGGATATCGTGAGGATAGACCTCGGGTAGCACCTAGACAGGGGGAGTATCGGTCTTTTGGTAGATCGTTTTGCAGAGGTCCAGGTGGTGCTCGTGGGCATTCTTATGATTTTGTGCCTAATCATCTTTCTGCTTGCTTCTTTTCTTTGTTCCCGTGCATCGTCCATCTCGATCTTGGACACCTAGATCTTTTATCTCAAATCCAATCTTGAGGCATGGATGTTTTGAGGGAATTTTGCTTCTTTTGCATTCATTGTATCTAAATGCATGTTTATTTCAAATGTCTTGCATTGCATAATAAAATCCGTGGAGCTTTGATTTTTATCCTTGTATGGCTTGATTTCATACTCTGTACCTTGTCATATCAAGTGATAGTCTGCTAGACTTCTTTTATGGCTCTTCGTGTTTTAGCTTAGCTTTTGCCTTGCTAGCTTTATATCTGTGAGCAAATTGAATCAAATCATGTCTTGTTGGATCTTGTGACTAGTTTTGCTCTAGTGATCCTCTTATGATTCTTGCCATGTCTTATAGGTTGAATTGAGTCTTGAACTTATTTTGAGATGAAAATGAGCTTTTTATCTTCTTAAGTCAAGCAAATGAAAAATGAGATTTTCTGTGTGAAAAAGCGATCTCACCAATCCTTTCTCATGAGACGGCTTGCCATTGCACTAGGCATGAACTCGGGGAGTTTTGGATGACCTAGACCACTCTTTTAAGCTTATCGCTTGAGATGGTCGCATGAAGGCTTGAGATCTAGCACGAAAAAAATCCTTTTTAGGAAAATGCTCAAAATGCTAAGTGCTTGAGTTTTGCTTCAAAAGTGTTTCTCAATGCTCAAAATACCTCAGTTCTTGTTTTGAGTCTCTTTTTACTTATAGACATGGCTTGACTCATTCTTGGTTGCTTTTAGTGAAACTATGATATTGAGCAACCTTTCATGATTTTAATTCTATTAATCTCAGATTGCTGCTATTTTGGTTTTGCTTTGCAGTACATGTTTTTGCCATGATTGAATATAGCTTCTTCACCTTATATGGCTTAGTATAATTCCCGTACTGTCTACTTCGATAATGGTCATGGCTCCTTTTGTTAAATTTCAAATAAAGTCATTTCATCTTCTTTTTCTTTTCCCTTGCATCTTGATGAATTCATTGTCAAAGGGGGAGAAGGATGGAAGAAAATACTGGTTTTACATAAAAGAACACACAAAAAAGAGCCTTTTAAAAATTTGTGATCATAGTGAGTTGAGTCTCTGGGTTTTATTGCCTTTTTCTGACTTTAATTGCAATTGAAGAAGACTCACAATGATCAAAGGTCAAATAGAACATTGTGTCTTTCTTATGGACCTAAGTGAGATTTTTGGCTACTTTCTGGAATTTGAATCCTTTTGTGCTTTCATTGCCTTATCTCACTTGCCTATACTATTCTGAAGCCAGCTTGGTCGGTTCCTAGACTTTTTCTTGCTTATGGACCAAGTTGTGCCTTTATGCGAAAACGACGATTTATTTTACTTTTCAATTTGAAAAACCACATTTTCTGGAGAATTGCCAATGTGTTCATCAAGGGGGAGATTGTGGATATCGTGAGGATATGTGCACGATCTCAGGATGATGAGTCAATTGGCAATGGCTTTGTTGGTTTGCAAAATCTCGCGTTTTCGGGGTTTGCTTGCCGTCGGACCACAGTGCGTCGGCCGGTGGTGTGGGGCGGTCGACCGCCCGTGGAGGAAATCGGACCGGCCGTGGTCACCGGTCGGACCGGCTGACCTAAAATGGATTTTGGAGCTAATCCAAAAATAGGTTGTGTAGGCGGTGAGGAGTCTCACGGATGTGGTTGCATCATTTTGGAGCTCCTACAAAAGTTCTATTGAGTTGAAAATTCCGAAGGTTTGGATTTTCAAGCCGGAATTTTGCTAAGTCTTTTTGACCGTCCGACCGCCAGTGGGAGCGGTCCGACCGCTCTGAATCGGTCGGACCGGCCTTGTGGGGCGGGTCGACCGCATTGACTTGGAGAGTGAGCCAAGTTTGCATTGATGTGTTTTGATTGTGTTTTATGTTTGGTTATCAATGCTTTATTGTTGTATATTGCATTGCGGAGCTAACGTGGGTCAAGTTGTGAAGAACTTGTTCCCGAAAACGGTTTGTTTGTCTATTCTTTGTGCGGTGGCTTGCGTGTCAACGGCGTCAGCGGTGAGTGGATCGGGACTACGCTTGGAGAGCCGAGGTCGAGCGATCATGGATCTGGGTGAGGTCGTGTGACTCAAGCATGGTGCAGGATGGGCAAGATGGATCGAACGGGTGGTTCGGTGCAGCTGGTTGGATCAGGCGGTGCGGATATCGGTGCGAGTCTCTGGAAGGTTCCGATGGGATTCGGACGAGAGAGGCTTGGCGACGCGATGAGAACCGCTGATCAACCTACACGTGGTGAAGCAGGCGATTGCTTCAACAGATGTTGTGTGTGGGTCCCATGTGTGAGTGGGTCCCAAAAGTGAAACCCTAGTCCTCTCCTATAAATAGAAGGGGGGAGATGTAAAACCCCCTTTGAGGCATTCATTTGGTTTCCTTAGCCTTTTGTCTAGGGTTAGGGTTTGGAGAGGAAGAGAGGGAGAGATTGTGATTGCTCCTTGGTGAGATCTTGTCCTCCTTGAGGGAGTGGCTTTGTAAGCATCTTGTGAGATCAATCAATCTTGTGATGCTTGCTTGAGAGATCATTTGTCTCCCTTTTGTGTTCTTCTCTCATTTGGATGAATTTGGTGCTTCCTTGATTCAAGTGTTTAAACTTGGTCTTTTGACCCATTTTGTCTTGCTTTGATGTGTGGGAGTACTCCTAGAATCATCTAGACCATCAACCCCCACAAGCAAGTCTTGAATCAAAGATTTTCATATTTCTAGGGTTTGTGCACTTCTTTGTTAAATCCTTGAGAGATCGATTCTGCAAGTGGATCGAAGGATCGTCGCTAGAAATAGGTCTCTAATATCATTAGGGAGGTGTGCTCGAAATTTGGTCATGTTTCATTGGTTGAATCAAAAGTTGGATCAAATTTCGTTTTGGATTTGGGATTGGTTTTTCAGTTCTGGACTGAACCGGTCAGACCGTTGTTGCAACGGCGGTCCGACCGCCCGTGTATTCAGACCGCTGCTACCGGTCGAACGAACCGCCCACCGGTCCGACCGCCAGATTAGTTCTTGGTCGGATCATTGGTTGACCGTCGGTCAGACCGCCCGTGGTAGCCGGTCAGACCGCCCGTGCCCAGATCTGCCCTTTGAGATTAAGTCTCCACTTTTGTGTCGTGTGGTCATCGGGGTTATCGGATTCAGCACAAGACTTCCACTGTGCGCTTACTGATCTTCTTAGCTTTCATAGCTAAAGGAGTAAAGTTCGTGTTGAATTTGATTTAGGCGAGAAAGTTGAGAAAGCGCCTATTCACCCCCCCTAGTCGCCTTTCCGGTCCTACAAACTTATAGTTTTTGTTATGGTTGTCAAGCACTGGTCGAAAGAGTAGAAACGGCTCGACACTAGGAAGTTCCTTCTAGTGGGCAGGACCACGTGCAGAGAGGAAAGGCTTCGACTAGGTGATGTTACCACCTCCGATTAGTTTAATCGAACCAGGAACAGCAACTTGAGTTAAGCAAATGTCTTCGAGGACTTTAATAATTCGTTCGCCCTTTTTTGGTGGACTCGATAAGTCTTTTCCAGTAGCAAAAGTGGGAGACTGAGCAACGCTAGGAAGTTCCTTCTAGTGGGCAGGACCACGTGCAGAGAGGAAAGACTTCGACTAGGTGTATCTCTTTCTTCGACCAGTTAAAACGAAACGAGTACACCAAATGTGGTCGAATAAATATAAGAAAGTGCACTCTACTTAGAATATTTTTCGAAATTACTGAAAAAATAAACTAAGATTAGAAGAGTTGGCTTTGAGAATATTTCGACTAGATAGAACCTGAGCTCTCTGTATTGGCAACAAAAGTGAGTAACAAGTCGATGCAAGGAAGTTCCTTCTAGTGGACGGGACCACATGCAGAGAGGAGAGACTTCGACTAGATGATGTTACTTGCCTTTCGACCAGTGTAAAGATAACTGGGTGTTTTTGGATCATAGTCGAAAGATTATAAAAGCACTACTCAAAAATAAGACAAAAGAGGTAGAAGGAACACGGACCTTTATTGCACGAGAGGTTGGTCACACATAGAATTTAAATGGCGGTCGATGTTCCAAGAATTTGAGAGAACCTGTCCATCTTCCATTGCTAGTCGTACCGACCCTGGCCGAGTGACTTCGACCACTGTGTAAGGACCTTCCCACTTGGGAGAAAGTTTATTCCGATTAGACTTGGATTGGCAGAGCCTCAACACCAAGTCACCTACAGCAAGGCTGCGAGGCCGGACCTTACGATCGTAGTATTTGCGTAAGGCTTGTTGATAGACTGCTGAACGGATTAGGGCCATGTTTCTCCTTTCTTCGAGTAGGTTAATGTCGTCTGCTTGAAGTTGTTCCTGGTCGGAGTTGTTGAAGGTTTCAACTCGTGTCGACCGCAATTTTAGCTCCGGAGGAAGCATGGCTTCGGCTCCGAACACTAGAAAGAAAGGTGTTTCTCCTGTCGCTCGACTAATGGTCGTACGAACTGCCCATAATACGGAAGGTAATTCTTGTACCCAAGCCCCCGAGCGCTTAACGAGCTGGTCGAAGACTCGGGTTTTAATTCCTCGCATTATTTGGCCGTTTGCACGTTCGACTGCCCCGTTGCTTTGGGGATGTGCAACAGAAGCATAACACAACTTGGCACCCAACTCGTCGCAAAATTCCTGAAATTTTGCACTTCGAATTGTTTACCATTGTCTGTAATTATCCGACTCGGAACTCCAAATCGGCTAATTACGCATCTCATCATGAACCTTTTTGCTGCTTCTGTTGTTATCCCAGTCAGAGGTTCGACCTCGATCCATTTTGTGAACGTGTCAATAGCCACAAAAAGGAATTCGAAACCTCCTGGAGCTTTGGGAAACGGTCCTAGGATATCGAGACCTCGATCCATTACAGAGGTATTGTCTGTAATGCTTGAGCTGGTTGGTGTATCTGTCTACCATGAAACTGGCATTGGACACTTTTTAACCACCTCTTTAGCATCGTACAGAGCTGTTGGCCAGTAGAAACCTTATCGAAAGGCCTTACCAACCAATGTTCTGTAGGAAGCATGCGTCCCACAAATGCCACTGTGTATATCATGAAGGAGTGTTATTCCTTCGTTTTGCGGAATGCATCGCATGAGTATCCCTTGGGTTCCTCGTTTGTAGAGGACTCCTTCGACCAAAGTATACATTTTGGCTTTTCGGGATAAACGATCTACCTCAAGATCATCCTTGGGTACGGAACCCTTGTGAAGATACTCGTAGATGGGAGTCATCCAGGTATCCTCGTAATCTAGTGAGGCCATCTCAATAGGAGGTGTCTCTGGTTCTTCGACCAGAGACGTCATTTGGAGTTGCTCCAAGAAACCCCTTTTGGTACTGCAGATTGGGAAGAAGCCATCCGAGCAAGTTGGTCTGCGAGGAAATTATCCTTTCGAGGGATGAATTGTACCTCGAAACCTAAAAAATTCTTTTCTAGTTTACGTACTTCCGATAAGTACCAAGACATTGTCGAGTTAGAGCACTTGTACTCTTTCCCGACTTGATTCACGACTAGTTGAGAGTGTCCTCTCACGAGTAGTCGACGAATCGAGAGTGCTTTCGCAGCTCGTATGCCAGCTAGCAAAGCTTCGTACTCTGCCACATTGTTAGTGGCCTGAAAGTTTAATTGTATGGCATACTTTAAGGTTTCTCCTAGGAGATACCAGACCACCCGACCCAGAGCCACTTAAAGTAAGTGACCGTCAAAGTACATCATCCATTGGTCGTGGGAATCGTCGGGATCTGAGCAGTTCAGATTTGTCCATTCAGCGACAAAGTCTGCCAAGATCTGAGATTTTATGGTCGTTCGGGACACGAAATGGAGGTCGAACTCCCCAAGTTCGACTGACCATTTTGCCATGTGTCCCGCTGTTTCCTTATTATGGAGGATCGCTTCCAAAGGAAACTCAGACGGCACAGCTATTTTGTGCGCCTGAAAATAATGCCGCAGTTTCCTCGAAGACATGAGGAGGGCATATAGAAGTTTTTGGACCTGAGGGTAACGCTCCTTAGGCCCGTGTAAAACTTCGCTGACGTAGTAAACTGGTCGTTGTACGTTTTCACGTTCTACGACCAATACTGCGCTTGCTGCCTGTGGCGTGGCAGCTAGGTAAATTAAGAGCGTCTCTTCTGGTTTTGGAGAAACCAGAACATGAGCACTCGAAAGGTACCTCTTGACATCCTCGAAGGCAGTGTTTGCCTCGTTCGACCACTCAAAACCTTCATGCCTCCTGAGAAGTTTAAAGAAAGGTAGTCCTTTTTCTCCTAGTCGTGCGATGAAACGACTTAAAGCCGCCATGCACCCAGTGAGTTTCTGGACTTCCTTTTTTGTGGTCGGAGGGCGCATTTGGAGAATGGCCTTTATTTTCTCAGGATTTGCTTCAATTCCTCGTTCAGATACTAGGAATCCAAGCAACTTTCCTGACGAAATTCCAAACACACACTTCTCGGGATTAAGCTTTAAGCGGTGCTTTCTGAGGTTGTCGAATGTTTCTTGTAGGCCTAATTGAGATGAAAAAGTTGATTGCATCAAGCGTTGAAAAGAAGCACCGGCATTCTTTAGACCAAATGGCATTTTGACCTAGCAAAAGGTACCAAATGGTGTAATGAATGCGGTCTTTTCTTCATCGTTTAGACACATATTGATCTGGTGGTATCCAGAATATGCATCTAAAAAATTTAATATTTCACAACCTGCAGTAGAATCAACTAACTGATCGATACGAGGTAAAGGGAAATCATCTTTTGGACAAGCTTTATTAAGATCAGTCAAGTCTACACACATACGCCATTTGCCGTTTGACTTTTTGACCATTACAGGGTTAACCAACCACTCAGGGTGGTTAACTTCTCTTATAAAGCCTGCTTTAAGTAGCTTATCAATTACGATTTAATAGCATCTCGTCGATCGAGGGCAAATCTCGTAATTTTTGTTTCTGGTACTTTATCGGTCAGTAAAGCTAGCACGTGCTCGATCACCTCCTGGGGACTCGGGCATGTCGGATGCTTGCCACGCGAAGACATCTGCGTTAGCTCGGAGGAAGGTGATGAGGTGTCTTCCTATTTGGGGTGGAAGTCTCCCGTCTGCGAACAGATCTTGAGGGCTCCTCTGCGTCGGAGGAACCTCTTTGACTTGGTCGTTCGGCTTTGATCTGACTTTTAGGCTTCGACTTGCTAGTCGAAGGTTGACTTTCTTCTCGAGTTGGTATTTGACCAACCATCTCGAGGGATCGACGGTCGCAGTTATACGCTATCTTCTTGTCACATTGAATTGTGATCACTCCTTTGGGACCTGGCATCTTAAGACATTGATACCCATAATGAGTAGCCATTAAGAATTTTGCCAAAGTTGGTCGTCCGAGTATGGC
Organism: Hsuehochloa calcarea; assembly: GCA_036346395.1. Classification (NCBI taxonomy): domain Eukaryota; kingdom Viridiplantae; phylum Streptophyta; class Magnoliopsida; order Poales; family Poaceae; genus Hsuehochloa; species Hsuehochloa calcarea. The sequence continues at coordinate 177,458 of JAYEVG010000104.1, read as the reverse complement.
GTTATATCTTGCCGATCGAAATCGACCACATCAAAGAAGATTTTCTCTGTCCTGAAATTACTTGGTGAACCAAATGTTAAAGGAAGAGAAACTTGGCCAATGGGTTTGGCCGAAGACCCCGGTACAATTCCATGAAAAGAGTATCGTACCGGTCTTACCTTTGTCCTGGGTACTTGCATTTCGTCCAGGGCATTGGTAAACAAGATATGTTCAAACCGCCACCATCAACAAAACTCGATTGACCCGACAGCTTGTTGATGGTGGGTTCGACCACAATCGGATATCGACTGATCGATTGAAGTGATCGGCGATCACCCTTCTCTAAAGAAATGGTAACTTCTGACCACTTCGGCAAATTATTGACAAGAGGAGCATCTATAGAGTTTACCTCTCGTCCGGCAGCTTTGAGTTGTCGTTTCGACTCATATGTCGATGATCCTCCGTAGATGTGCTTAACAGTATGTTGCGGATCTTGGAACGGTATCTCTTCATCATCGATGATTTTTGACCACTCGTATGCCCTACCCTTCGAGAGTGGGAGTGGTTCTTCTTAGTTGTAGTAGTCCTCGAGCTTTCTTTGGAAAACTTCGGCGATTCTTGAGGTCGTGTCCTTCCTTTTTATGAAAAGAACACCACCTTAGTTTGTCGTTCTTTCGATCAGGGCGCTTACCTTTGCCTTGATCAGGGTACGACTTGGTGGTTCGTGGCTCTTTATCATTCACGGCCAAGACCTCCTTGGAACCACTGATTTTTGGTTTTTGACCCTTTATCTTTTTCTTGGCCTTCTGTGCTTTCTTGTCCTCTTTTCTACCAACTTCACTTGGCTCTCGAGGAGTATATGTTTCTCGATCGATAGTGTTGTTCCACTCGACCGCCTCAGAAGCAGTCGCATATCGATCGGCCATCTCGAAGAGCTCGGCAACAGTGTTGGGAGGATTCAAAGCAATATCCTCCGTTATCCTTCTACTACGGACTCCTTGTTTAAAAGCCCTGATCACAGATGAGTCAGAAATTTCCGGAATTGAATTACAAACCCGACTAAAGCGTTTGCTGAATTGACGCAAAGTCTCGTCGTTGTTCTGTTTTATCCGGTGCAAGTCGTCTTCCTTTCCAGGGCGGTTGTATGTGCCTTGGAAATTCGCGATGAAGGTCGCAGAGGTGTTGCCAAGAGTAGATCGACTCGAGTGGTTGGTTTAATAACCACGATCGGCGGATCCTTCAAGCACACTGGAAGGTAATTTGCCATTACATGCTCTCCTCCTTCTGCTGCTCGGACAGCTGTTGTATAGATTGGAAGAAATTCGATGGGATTTTGAGATCCATCAAACTTCTCCATGTTCACTGGTCGAAAATGAGGTGGCCAGCGAACAGCTCGAAGGTCAGGCGAAAATGCCCGGCATCCGGTAATAACTTCTTGATGCCTTCTTTGCGGAAAGAAGGGTTAATGTCACCAGTGATCGTATCGATGATACCCGAACAGCGGTGACTGTCCGTAGTAGGTCTCGCCTTCTCGAGGGAATACTCCTCGTACCCCATCCGTTGCGGATTTCCTTGTCGAAGTGGTGAACGATCACCTCTCCGAGGGGCTTCTTGATCATCAGTCAATCGAAACATATTTCTCCGAGTAGAAGATCGATGCGACTTATGGCCGTGTCGATTTCTGCGTGGTGAAATATTCGATTGACTGGTAGCTGAGGAAGTCGCATTGCTACGACTACCTGAATGATGTCGACGAGGTACTTCCAGTCTTGTCATCACGGTTTGAAGCCTTTGCGCGATTTCTTCAGCGAAGAGATCGTATCCTGGCGTTCGAGCAAGCTCTTGAGTGGGATTTTCGAGCAAGTCTTCGATGTCTTGGAATTCTTGCACCTCCTTCGACTGATATTGGATGCGCTCGGGCAGGTTCTTCTGAGTTGCAATCTTTTTCCGTCGGATGGCCTCAAAATTCTCTTCATCAGATCTTTGAGGCCTTCTCAATGGAGTGCGAGAATGTCGAGGATTTCCCTCGCGCTCATCAGAGTATTAGTTCTGTCCGTCACCGGTGGTGCCCTTGCCATTACCACGAGGGGGCACAGTGTGTGATCTTCGGGGAGTGTTCTTATCTCGGCCTCCATAAGGCTGACCCTGATCTGAGGGAAGGACGAAGACCTCCCGTTGATGATTCTCACTTGCGCTCAAGGCCTCCCCGCTTGAGGAGTATTCGAGAGACACCATCTGGTGACTTGGAGTAACCCCCTCCAGGTAGGGGAACTCTGGGTTATAACTGTCTCCGTCCGCAAGTGAGATCTACGGAGAGACGGTCGAATTTACAGGAAAAGCATGCTTGATCCCCCTCTCTCTGAAGTTATCCTGAGAGAGAGGATCACCAGATGTTGGTGGAGTCCTGGAATGGTGGTTCTCAGAACTTGTCTCACCAGGTCGGATCGTCTTAGGGGGACTTGGACACTTGGAGGAAAAACTCTCGTCGTGTTGTAAGTCCTCCTGGGTGTGGTTCTGGTCGGATTGACCCTTGTCCTTTGAGGGAATTGGCTCCTCTGTTGGACGTATCGTTGTGGGGGATAAGGATCCCTCCTCAACTCCATTGATGGGATGGTTTCCTGGAGAATGATCTCCGGGGGCAACATCACCAACAGAGGATGCATCACTCGGCTCGTAGTTGAAACCGGCATCCATGTCGACGTCTGCGTAATCTGCCAAGTCAAACCAGTTCTCCTCGTTCCATTCCCCTGCCATGATTGCATGAGATTGGAAAAAGAGAGTATGTTGATAAGAGATTACCGGAAGATACCCACGGTCGGCGCCAACTGTTGGTGTATTAGAACCGATCTTACATAAAGATTATTTGATTCGGGGGGTCTCCTAGAGATGAAATCACGCAGAGAGATTGACACAGGATTTTTATACAGGTTCAGGCCTTCTCCGGGGAGAATAACAACCCTACTCCTGTGTGTGTATGGTATTGACTATATTCTTGATAATCAAGCAAGAAACTAAGATTATTACAAAGAACAGTACTTGTGTTTCTCCTTGACTCGCTCTGTTTCGCCCTCCCTTTCACCCTCTGATTGATGTCTCTATATAGCCGTGAAGGAGTAGCCGTTTTGTCCTGCGGAAGAGGCGCCTAATTAATCCAGTAATGGGCGCATGATGGCAGTAATTAACGGTCCATTGGCTTCTTCACGCCGTCTGGCAGTTATCTTTCAGAGGTAGTGGGGTATTTAAGCACTATTACTACACAGAATAATAGTGCATGTGGACCGTCCGGATTCCTTAATCAATTGGACCCACTCGCTTGTAGGTTTGATTATAAGGTGGTCGTGGTTGACTTGGTCGTAGCAGAACTTACGACTGGGTACAAGTCGTAGTAGAGCTTACGACTGGTAATGGTCGTAGAAGGACTTACGACAGGGTAATGGTCGTAGAAGGGCTTATGACCAGGTAGTGGCCGTAGAAGGACTTACGACCATGACATAGTCGTAGTAAGACTTACGACTATGGGGGTGATTGTAGGAGAACTTACAATCACTTGGTAGGCCTCCCCCTTATGAATATAAGGGTACTCTACGGGGACTAAGTGACATCATATTTACCCATAATAAAAATTATAGATAAAAGATAAAATGAGGATTATCGGATCCTCGTAAGAACCGTCTGTGATAATCATGTATCACGAACCGTCTGTGATAGCACTTAGTATCACCGACGGTTCTTTATACGAACCGTCTGTGATGCTTCACAAACGGTTCGTATAAAGAACCGTCTGTGATGAGTACATTATCACAGATGGTTCTTTATACGAACCGTCTGTGAAGTATCACGAGCGGTTCATATAAGAACCGTCTGTGATATATATATCACGAGCGGTTAACGAAGAACCGCTCGTGATAATTTTATCACAGATGGTTCCAAAGGAACCGTCTGTGATGGGGTGTCTAGTATAGCATGTTTTGTAGTAGTGGCTCCTCCTCGCCGCCTTCTGCCACACCCGCCCTCCACTGCAGATCCTGATGGATCGCGGGAAGGCTACGATAGCACTAAACAAAAAAAATACCGCGCAACCAAGTAACCTCCGCTAGTAATAGATCACAAGATTACCATTAGACGCGCCGACTCATAGCGGAAGTAGAGTCGATGTAGCGAATTGATGCGGTCGTAGTCGTACTCGCCGCGTGTCTTCTCCTCCGAGTAGTCGTACTCGCCGCGCGTCTCCTCCTCCGACTCATGTGATTGTAACACCCTGGCTATTCGGAAGCCAAGATGTTACCTAAAGGATCTAACATGTAATCATCAAGCGGAAGCATTCAAAACATAACTCCTAGGCGGACATAAAGAAGTCAAACTTTCATAAAGTAATAGCAATAACAAAGATTGAATCCAAACGATTAAAACAATGGAGTGATCAAGGACCACAAACTGTACTAAACAACCATGGCTCGGGAGAATTATCAACTACATCAACATTATTTATTACAGTTCAACATTCTACGAATGAAAGATATAATCAAATCTTATTAATAAAACCGAAGGAATGTGAAAAGAGTGAATAGTGTGGGTGTGACTACTCCCGCCCAGCATCAACATCAATGATCACCTAAAATAAACAATAAAGAAAGAATGAGTCAAAACCCAGCAGGTACTATACATGATAAATCAAGCATAAAGTGGACAAGCCAACTACAACCGAAATATGAACAATTCTCGGAACACATACATGAATGAATGAAATGAAAGAATGCATTGAAGGAATGGACTACTCAACAGCTTATACCGGTATAGCGAGTGATACACCCGTCGGTGTTCACTTAAGCCCGTACTTGACAAAGTCCGGGGACCCAAATACCGTATGAAGAACGTCTCATACGGGTGTCCGAAACCGCCCACATTGGAATAGCGGGTCTTACATGCCCATAATGGAATTGATGGGTCTTTGCAAATTCCACTCCCGTGGACGAAAATTGAACAATATATGAATTGAATGAAACAATTACTATGAATGTCATTATCCTTACTCACAAAAGTATCAATTTGAAACGACAAATATATCATGGATTAATAACAAGGACATTCACAAGTTTGACACATCATCATGCATACCAATTAAATCAACACATTTTATCATAAGGTACTTGCCTTCCGCGATTGGTCGTACTAGGTGGCAAAGATAGCGCGCCTACACTCGCCGCCTCCCCGCCTACACCAGAAATAATTGAAATAAGAATAACGTGATACGATGACACTACTGGTGAACTATAATAACTCCCGGACCACCCAACACAACTCATTGACCTAACCTTGAAACAAGTGTTTCCCCTGTTTACTACAATTCTGGACATCGACACGGACAAATTCGTAACTTAAGATCTAGAACTCGGAATGACCTGATACCATTGCCAAAAAAAACTTAACAGATAAATCTTCAAAACACTAGCATACAAGATTACCTAATTATGCCATACATAAGTCTAATCATAGCTTGAAAGTGCTCAGCGGACATCCTGTCCGACAAAGAACAAAGAGTAACAAGAACTTAGCATAACTTTTAATATATAAGTCCAAATTGAGTGCTCTTTACCAATCTGGAATCATGATAAAATTACCTACAGAAACTATTTTGGGTGACCGACCTGAATCTGAATCTAACGAGGGCAAATTTCGTTAACAAGTCTACTGACAATTCTCGTCAGGATTTTCAGAACAGTACGAAATAAATTACCATAACTTTTGAACCACAGATCGGAATTGGGTAACCTCGGTGTCTATGGAAAGCTAAGAACCGAAGCTACCAAACTCTAGAAGACCAAAATCCGAGATTCGGCCTCTAACGACCCGTAATTGGCCGCGCAACGTTCTGGACAGGACCGATCAACTAACAGTGGCAACCCGATCCAATCAATCGAATGAAATCCTCATCTCCTATGAATCAAACAGCAAGGGGGGATCATGGTTACCCTTGTCGCACCCAGGTGGAGGTTGAATGAGGCTTGGGGAAGAGGCTCCCCCCTTCTCCTCTCTTCTTCTTCTCTTGGCCGGCCAACACGCGCACCACCCGACGCCCGGGGAGAATCGGCAGCGGCTCTTGTCTTCGGGGCAGGAGGAACACCACCACGAGGGAGGAGCAGCAGCAGGCCAGCAGGGGGTGGCGCCTAGTGCTAGAGGAGGGGAGGAGAGGTGGCGCCCAAGAGAAAGAGGGAGGGGGTGGCGGCCGGTTGAGGGAAGAGGTGGAGGGGGAGGGGATGGCTTAGGGTTTTGGGGGAACCTACCCCCCTTGGCCGGCCCCCTAATGGGCCCTCTCAAGATGGTAGCCCAAGCCCAGGTTACAGACTAAAGGCGAAAAACCCCTCGACAAAAAGGTTTAACACAAAATTTTATTCTTCTCCTCTCCCGAAACTTATTTCGAGAAAAACCGAGTACCGTCCGGGATATTACAAATCCCCTCGCCGATTAATATTCTCTCCAATCGATGTTCGCGGTACTACAGTGATCGTCACGAGTTGCGGATCGTCCTAGTGCTAATGCTTCACAACAACACCTCCAAGGTATCCACACATACGGGGCAGAGGCACCACGTGCTGGAGTGCTAGCACCAGCAGTGTGGTTGATGAAGGCGTGGCTATTAGGGTTTAAGAAGTTCTTTCAAAAGATCATCATTGCACCCCTTGCCACCGCCCCTCTATTTATAGGCATCCATGATGGGTCTCGAACTTGAGGCCCATTACGAACTCGAGGCCTACAAGAATTCGGATCGCCATCCAAATCAAATCCTGGCCCTTTAAGTGTGAGACCCTATAGGTTCATATCTAATCGGTTGTGACTCGGAAACTCTTTTCTGACCACTAGTCGTCAGTGGTACCTACAGCACATAGCGATTTCTAAACACACATAGAATATATCGGACGAACCTTAATGCAATATGATCTACGACTAGGTCCATATCACTAACGACCAGCTCGTATCTCTATACGATCAGTTCATATTTGGTCTCGACTAATTCGTAACTCCTTACGACCAGGTTCTAACCACTTAGTGACCATGTTCGACCAGCCTACGACCAGCTCGTATCTCCATTAGTCCGTATCTGATCGAACTGAAAGATCTTCTTGTGTGTACTCCCTTTGCCTCACGATGTCTGATTGAACTCCAGGTGAGATTTTGTATCATCCATAGACTGTTCAATACTTTCTCGATCAAGTGTCGAAAAACTTCATGTGGTCAACACTTCGACCACTAGTGGTATGACCATGCACTTTCTTTATCCAACCACAACGAGGGGCCCAGAGACATCCCTCCTGTTATTCTAGGAGGGGAAAATCCCATATCCGACCAGTCACATCCCTCCACATGTTTCATAGCATACCCGAAAGCTACCTTTATAACTACCCAGTTACGAGTAGCGTTTGGTAACCCCTAATAGTGCTATTACACATGTAGGAAACCATGTTAATCTCAGGTCTAAGGATTATACATCATCATTGCTTGAGACCAACTCATGATACATAGAATCATAACAATCTCAACAGTGTCTCAAGGTGGGTCTTTTTCAACACCATGTTCTCTAACATGTGTCCACATTATTGGTTTGATATCTCCATATCCATGACTTGTGAAACATAGTCATCAACCAATACATATGCTAATCTATTCATATGTGTTCTCATATGTTTTCGACCAGGGAACGTTTAAGAATAATCATCACAGAAATATAGAGTTTCACAATCAAGTCACATACTTTATAATAAATATTATTGATATTATTCTGGGAACAAGATAACATATTATCCAATGTTATGAACATAGTGAAATATAATCATCTCTATGATTGCCTCTAGGGCATATTCCAACAGATCCAACGGTGCCCTTCCCCCTCACAGCAACCCTAGCACCTGTGACGCCCCCTCGTCTCTGTTGCGCACCTCCCACTCCCAACCTGCGGTGCCCTCCCACTCCGCAGTGCCCATCCTCCCCACCTGCGACGCCCTCCAAAAACTCCTCCTCTGCTTCCTCCCTTCGCACTGCTTCCCTTCTCCGCGTCGGGTACCAACGCCACCTCCCTCCCTCTGTGACGACAGAAAACGACACAAGTTAGGGCGGAGGATGACAACATGCGCAGCACAGTAGATGCCTGCACGTAGTTGGGAAGGAGGACGGCGGTTGTGCACTTAAGTCCAGATCTAGCGTCGGCGAGTCCAGATCTAGCCAAAGGAAGAAGTGGGGTGGCCGCCAGCTTGCATGTATCCCCTCTCTACCGCCGCCACAACAGCTTCGTCCCCGCTCCGCACTGCCCGTACTCTCTCTGCCCCTATTCCCAGCTCCTTTCTTCACCCCTAATATATTGTATGCTTAGAATGTGGTGCTTGGTTTCCTTGCAGGGTTGCATGTCTGTGGGGTTGCCGTTGTTGTTGTTGGTAGTGGCGCGATCGGTGGGGATCGCCATGGCAATGGCGGAGGCCAAGCTAAGTGGTGGGTGTCTTGTCCCCCTTTTTTATTTATCCTGTGATTTGTACTGTTTTTGGTCTTTGTCGTGGGAGTAAAAAGTTGATCTTTGTATATTTTGACTGAACAAAGGTGATAATTTTGGACTGGTTCATGCGGTACTCACCACTAATTGCTTCTTTAAGCTTTTAGATTCGATGCTTCTATTAGTTTCTCTACTAATGTATCGGTAAATTGTGTTTTTCTTGATCAAGAGCATTCCACATGTAATCCTTCAATTTGTCTGATCTGGAAAATCCTCACCAAAACCATGCTTAAATTCTAACCCTATTTGCCACCCATAGCCATATACTGGCCACTGACTTACTTATTGGCTCTATAAAGTATGAACTATTGTAAATATAATTGGCTCATTGTTCAGTGGAGATTAATTAAACCTTATTCATTGTTCAATACTTTCAATCAATGGATATGCTCTGTATGCCCATAAGATATTGCACATGTTCTTTCATTACCCTTTTCCTAATTCACAACTTAAGATTAGTTTCTATTTGTTAGCTAATGGCAAACATCTACAGTGACAGGAAGGAAACAAGTATTGATATCGCCCTCGAATAAAGTAGACTTGACTTTTCTTGGAAACGGTCTTCAGGGCTTGTGGTAATCATTCGGCCTTTTGACATTTGTCTTCTAAATTTTATGATTGAAGCTCCTAATGTTTATTCTTGTTGGATAAAATCATGTATCAACCATGCCCATAACCATAACCATGATCCCTACTTCTCGGCATCGACTATCACCACACATAACAATCATGTATCAAATCATAAGCATACAGAATGATCTCATAACACAAATCAATAATATGAAATAACGAAAACGCAAATGCAATGCTTTGTCTATACCCATCCTACTATGCACTAGTATGTCAAATTTTCAGTTAATTAACTATTAGTAAATTTTACTAATCCTAGAGCAAATTTTAGTAAATTAAGTTCAGCTAAGTTGTCAATCTATTCACCACAGACCTAAAGCTCGCATTTATACCACCTGTAACATCACAGCCCAACACTGAGCCTAGAATGCCACTAAATTACCTCAACTACTAATTTAAAACACATATTACATTAAATTCCAGTAAGCACATAACGAATAGAATCCCGTCCATGGGACAATATATGAAATAATAAAGACATCCGAACTACTTAATGATCAACACAATAGATAATAATACTAAATAGGGAACCAAATCGAGGATAAACAAGTCAACAAATGAATAATCAATTTATAACTATTACCTAAGCCTAATCAATAATTATCAAGTCCTAAAAGGAACTATCGATCACACCAAAATAAATGTTCATATGGCCAATTAATTCATTTGATTAAAGAGAGTGTGATTGTCCATGTGTGCTTGCCACCCCTATGCGAGATGCCATCAACGATCATCTAAAACAACAAAATAAACAAGGGTGAGTCCACGACTCAGCAAGCACTAGATACATTGGGAAAAACACAAGCTCATTAACAATCGATGCATTATTAAAAATCTCATCAGACACAAGCTCATTAACAATCGATGCATTATTAAAAATCTCATCATTCTCATTCTTATTCTCAACAATATAATTTTCATGTATGCAAATGCTATGATGCACCTCTTTCAGCTAATACCGGTATAGTGAAGTGTTCACCCATCAGTGATACACTTTTCTCCCCCACCTTCTTGAGTGTGGGGTCCTTACCTCTATAGAATTTTAACATGGTGCACGCTGGATTAGCCATAAACATGATAGTACTCACCGCCCTGGCCCTTATGCAAGTGAATGATGAAACAATTCATTAAACATTATGTGAATATCATGGGGATATGCTCATGATCTTAGGATGATGTTACAATTGGCAATGACGTTGAAGGTTTGTCGATAAATGAGTTTTCGGCATCATTTCGGTTCTGTCAGGCCATAATCGGTCTGACCGCCAGCGGCGGTCGAGACGATCAATGCGGCGATCGATCGGCCACCCTCGCGGTCGATCACCAGGCGAGCGATCGACCGGTCAATGCGCGATACGATCGGCCACCCACAGGGCGGGCGATCGCCATGGCGCCGGACCGGCCAATTCAAAAAGTGGAGTTTTGAGCTGGGCCAAAATAGAGGGTGTAGGCAAGAGAGGGGATTCTATTGCACTTGGTCTCATAATTTTGGGGTCTTCAGTCAAAAGTTCTATTCGTTTGAAATTTCCAAAGAGCTTTCGGTTTTCAGGGGCTGAAATTTGGCTAAGTCCCTACTAGGCAGTCTGACCGGCCAGGGCGGCGGTCAGACCGGCCAAAGGGTGGTCAGATTGGCCATTGAATGGCGATCTGACCGGTTTTCACTTGTATCATCGGCCCTTGTAGTGGCGATGTTTGTTTGTTGAGTTAAGTTCATGAGTTTCAGTGCATATATGTTGCATGATGCATGTTTTGACTAATGTGGATCAAGTTGCGAAGAACTTATTACCGGAATCGATTTCTTGGTCTATTGTTGTGCAGGTTGCTTGGAGATCAACGACGGTCAACGGCGAGAATGATCGGGACTAGGCTTGAGAGCTGAGGTTCAGAACGATCAATGGTGCCGGGTGAAGTCATTGGATTCGAGCGTGATGCAAAATGGACAAGGATGATCGAACGGGAAGTTCGGTGCGACGGGTTGCATCAAGCGGCACGGGGGTCGGTACAAGTGTCATGGTGGTTTCGGTGAGAGCCGGATGGAAGAGACTTGCCGACATGATGAGAGCCGCTGATCAACCTACACGTGGCGAAGCATGGAACTCCTTCATGAAGATCGGACTCGGTCTTCAAAGAAGGATCGAGGAGGGGTATTTTGGTAATATCACTAAAATACTGTATTGTTTGCTTTTAGCTAAACCGCGGCGCAGGACGACGCAAGGAGAAGCGGTTTAGGTCAAGAGAAGATGAAGACGGCGCTTCAAAATACGTGCATGAGTTAAACCCGTTTGTGTGTAGGCTTAACGGGTGCCCAATAGAAACTCTTCTAGAAGGTTAGCCTCCACTATAAATATGGAAGGGTGCTGTGCACCTCCCCTAATCCTTTTGCTTATTTGAAAACCCTAGTTTTGTTTTTGAGATTAGGGAGTGGAGAGGTTGTGGATATCGTGAGGATATGTGCACGATCTCAGGATGATGAGTCAATTGGCAATGGCTTTGTTGGTTTGCAATTTGTCGCGTTTTCGGGTTTGCTCGTGGTCGTCAAACCACAGGCGGTCCGGCCGGCGATGGGGCGGTCGGCCGGCGGTGCTTTGCGGTCCGACCGCCAAATTGAAAAGTGGCTTTTGAAATGAGCCAAAAATAGGTTATGTAGGCAAGTGAGGAGTCTCCGGATGTGGTCACATCATTTTGGAGCTCCACCAAAAGTTCTATTCGATTGAAGTTTCGAGAAGGTTTGAATTTCACTGAAATTTGGCTAAGTCCTTTGGGCGGTCCGACCGACGTTATGAAATCGGTCGGACCGGTGGAGTGGGGCGGTCAGACCGCCGATCACTTGAAAGCTTGGACTTCTTGGCATTGAGTTTATTTGATTGTGTTTATTATATGAACTTCAATGCTTTATTGATGTATATTGCATTGCGGAGCTGACGTGGGTCAAGTTGTGAAGAACTTGTTCCCGGAAACGGTTTGTTTATCTATTGCTGTGCAGGTGGCTTGCAGGTCAACGACGTCAACGATGGGTGGATCGGGACTACGCTTGGAGAGCTGAGGTCCAGAACGGTCATGGATACCGGGTGAGGTCGTGTGACTCAAGCATGGTGCAGAATGGGCAAGATGGATCGAACGGGTAGTTCGGTACAGCTGGTTGGATCAGGCGGTGCGGATATCGGTGCGAGTCTCTGGAAGGTTCCGATGGGGTTCGGACAAGAGAGGCTTGGCGACGTGATGAGAACTGCTGATCAGCCTACACGTGGTGAAGCAGGCGATTGCTTCAATAGTTATGTGTGTGGGTCCCATGTGTAAGTGGTCCCAAAAGTGAAACCCTAGCCCTCTAGTATAAATAGAAAGGGGGGAGATGGAAAACCCCCTTAAGCATTCATTTGGCATTCTTCCTCATTTTCTAGGGTTTGGAGGAGAGGAGAGGAGAAGCTAGGGTTTGGAGTGTGCTCCTTGTGTGAGCTCTTGCCCTCCTTGTTGGAGAGGCTTTGTAAGCATCTTGTGTGACCAAACAATCTTGTGCTTAATTGAAAGGTCATTTGTTCCCTTTGTGTTCTTCTCCCTTTTGGATGATTTTGGTGCTTCTTTGATTCAAAGGTTTATGCTTGGTCCCTTGGACTATTTTATCTTGCTTTGATGTGTGGGGATACTCCTAGAGTCATCTAGATCATCAACCCCCACGAGCAAGTCTTGAATCAAGATTTTCATATTTCTAGGGTTTGTGCACTTCTTCTCAAAAACCACGAGAGATCGATTCTGCAAGTGGATCGAAGGATCGCCGCTAGAAATAGGTCTCTAATATCATTAGGAGGTGTGCTCAAATTTGGTCAAGTTTCATTGGTTGAATCAAAAGTTGGATCAAATTTCGCTTTTGGATTTGGGTTGAGTTTTTCAAGATCGGATGAACCGGTCGACCGGTGTTGCAACGGCGGTCCGATCGCCGCGTTTAGACCGCCATCCGCCGGGTCGAACCGATATCCACCGGTCCGACCGCCGCTTAGTTGCCGGTCGAGCGCTGGTTGACCGTCAGGCGAACCGCCTGTGTAGCTGGGCCGATCGCCATGATCCGATTAAAACGATGACTTCTTTTCTTCTTTTGTGTCTTGTGGTTGAGGGGTATATCAAATTTAGCACAAGGCATCCACTGTGCGCTTACTGATCTTCTTAGCTTTCATAGCTAAAGGAGTAAAGTTCGTGCTATATTTGATTTAGGCGAGAAATTTGAGAAAACACCTATTCAACCCCCCTAGTAGCCTTTACGGTCCTACAAGTGGTATCAGAGCCGGTTAGCTCTTCTCATAGATCTTAACCGGTCTTTGGAGCCATGGCGACTGACAAGTACTCAACCAAGCCACATATTCTTGATGGAGTTGACTTTGCATATTAGAAGGCTCGTATGCAAGCATATATCGAGGCTCAAGGGCACGCTATTTGGCTTAAGGTGAAAAATCCTTATGTCGTGCCAGCCGATGACGATATGATCACTCCAGATGTGGAGGCCAACAGCAAGGCTCAAAATTATTTGATCCAAGGCCTTAGTCGATCTGAGTTCGAGCGTGTTGCTCACTTGCGGTCTGCTCATGAGATCTGGCGGACTCTTTGTGACTATCACGAAGGGTCCACTGCGATCAAGGAAGTGAGACAGAACCAGCTCAAGAAAGTATACTCAAAGATCGAGCAAAGGCCTGGTGAGTCTTTGGATGAGTTGTGGGGAAGATTTTCTAAGATTCTTCATGATCTCCGCGCTGTTGACTTGGTATTTTCTGAGTCTGAAAATGCACGCCACCTTTGGGTGCTCTTGATGTGAAGGTCCTGGGAATGAAGATCACTTCCATCAATGACAACATCACATGAGTGAGCTTACCATGGATAAGCTTTACTCGAGGTTGAAGACGCATGAGATTGATTTTATCTCGCGTCTCCCAAGACAGTCGATGGCATTAGTGGTCGATAAATCCAAGGGTTGTTCTTCCGAGTCTCTTGATTGTAGCTCATCTGGTTTTCATTATCCGCTTTACATTCTTTAGCGATGAGCAACTTGAGAAACCGCCGAGGATGACTTAGCCCTCCTATCCACCAAATTCACAAGAGCGTATAACAAGGTGAGGAATAGGAGGAGAAGTGGACCTATCACGTGCTTGAATGTGGTGAGCCAAACCACATTCGCTCGAGATACCCAAGCTAAAGGGCAAGGAAGAGAAGGAGACACGAAGACATCCCGTGAGAGGATGCAAAACCCAAGAAGACAAACTATCAGAAGTTTGTCAGCCGGGTCCTTGCCGCTCTAGAAAATGTAAACATGAGCGATGTGGACTCGGAAACGGAGGATGACGAGAGTGACTCCCGTGGCAAGAAGAAGGCTCATGACTTCACAGGCATGTGCTTCATGGCCAAGAACAGCCACGACAGCGACTCCTCCAACGATGAGGATCCCTTTAGTGATCCTGATGAGGTATGCCCTTCTATTGCTGATATGAAAAGGGCTTTAGTGCTTGCTGAACAGAAATTGCATAAGCAAGTAAAAATGATTAAGAAGCAGGACATTATGATTGATAATTTGAACCTAGAAGTTGTTAGGCTTAAATCTATTAATCCTGATGATATTTGTGATTCCTGCACTAGCTTGCTTAAAGATTTGACAAGCTTGAAATCTGCTCATTCCTCTGTTACTAATCAACTAAAAGATGCTCTCGATGAACTAGAATCTCTCAAGTCTAGTTCTGCTTGCTTAGATGATATTTCACTTGATGTGACTGCCATGGAAGCTATTCCTTTAACTTGCTCGAACTGTGCTTTACTTGAATTAAAATTGGATAGCTCCCTGAAGGAATTGCAAAAATTTGATGCTAGTCACACATGCTCTCATTGTAAGAATAATAGGATTAAGATGCAAGAGATGACAGAAATGCTGGTTTACTCTAGAGTTGCATCTTGTGAAAATTGTCCCAAGCTTACAATTGAGATTGAAGCCTTAAACAAGACTCTTGAAGAAAAGGCTAAAATTGAAAGATCCATGTCTCTTACTGCCTCTAAGAAAGTCATTGATTCTAACTCTTGTGTTTTGAATTCTGAAGTTGAAACCATGATTAGTCAGATTCAAGAGGCATTTAGAGTCAAATTCAGGGAGCAGTTGAATAGGATTAAGAAATCCTATTGTGTGTCTTGTGAGGCCTTCAAGGTGGAAGTGGCCCTTCTTAAGAGTAAACGTAATGAGGTAATCAAGTCTAGCAAGTGCACTAGATGTGAGGGTCTAGTTAAAGAAAATGATTACCTCAAGGTGACTCTTGAGAAGTTTTTGAGTGGGAAAAAGACATGATTCTTGATCAATCCAAGGTGAGCGTGAAAAATAGTGATATAGGTTTCAATCCCCTAGAGCATTCCAAGAAAAACCCACCTAGGATTGCTAGAGTTGTGAAGAATGGTCTGTTTGAGCTAGAACCTCCTGAGTCATCCAGGGTTGTCTTCAAATCCGCTGGTTTTGCTCAAACTCCTTCTGGCAAGAAAGGTGCTTTTACTCCTTCAAGATGAGACTCTCAAAAGGTCCAGCACCATTGCACCTTCTCGCAAGAAAGAAGGCCACACCGCTGAGTTCTCGCTCAGAGAGCCAAACTTGAGAGAAAAGAGAGGATGAGCGTCTTGAGATCCATTAGAGGAGTCCTTCTCCATTGTAGTCTCTAGAGCTAGGCAACCTTTGCATATCGCACCACATATAGGCCTATATTTGTAGAGAACTTTGTAGACTCTTTTGGTGGGTCTAGGCGGCATGTTGGATTAGGACATCGTGAGGAGAGACCACGGGTAGCACCTAGACAGGGGAGTATCGATCTTTTGGTAGATCGCTTTGGAGAGGTCTAAGTGGTTCTCATGTGCATCCTTATGATTTTATTCCCGATCATGTTTCACTTTTTTTCTCTGCTGCTCCCGGACATCGTGCTTCTCAAGATCGGATTCCTCGATCATTTATCACTAACCCCATCTCGAGGCACGGATGTTTTCTCGATTGTGCTTTTAGGTCCGTCGTGCGAGGAAGGAGGACATATGGCTTGTTGACTCGGGTGTTCTCGACATATGACCGAGATTCTAGATGGTTCTCCTCCTCACACGTGCATCCAAAGAACGAATTGATTACCTTTGGGGATGCTTCTACCGGACCGTGGATCAAAAGGGCACCTTTGTCTTGCGTCAACGACAAGTTCATGCTTAAAGACGTCGCTTTGGTAAGTAAGTGAGGTATAATCTTCTATCTGCTTCGCAGCTACTTGATGAGGGTCTAGAAGTGAGGTTTAAAAGTGGAGAGTGTAGTATTCTAGATTCCTCGGGTGAGCTTGTCTTTAAGATCTCCAGATTTGAGAAGATCTTTTGTGCTAATTTCAGTATCTCTTCTGTTTCCAGTCCTAGGTGTCTTGTAGCCTCGATTCTCATGACCTTGTTTTGTGGCATCGTAGACTTGGGCATATAGGTTTTGATCATTTGTCTAGAGTCGGTTGCAAGGACTTGATTAGAGGTTTGCCTAGGTCAAGGTCATTAGAGATCTTGTGTGCTCACCTGTAGACATGGTAAGATGGTGTCCGCTTCCCACCCACCTCTTACTTTGGTAATGACCGATGGATCTGACGACTTCTTCACTTAGATACTGATTGGTCCTTCTAGAGTTCATCACCGGTGGGAAATGGTATGTCTTGGTGGTTGTGGATGATTTCTCCAGGTATTCATGGGTTTATTTTCTCGCTTCTAAGGACGAAGCATTTGGATTCTTTAGAGATTTGGTCCTTAGAATTGCTGTTGATATTCCTGGAGCTTTGAGAGCCAATAGGAGTGACAATGGGACAGAATTCAAGAATTCTTCTTTTTCTACCTTCTGCGCTGATAGGGGGATTGAGCATCAGTTTTCTTCTCCTAGAGTTCCCCAGCAGAATGGTGTTGTAGAAAGGAAGAACATGACCCTTGTAGAGATGGCTCGAACTATGTTAGATGAGCACTCTACTCCTAGGAGATTTTGGGCTGAGGCGATCTCTACTGCTTGTTATATCTCCAATAGGGTTTTCTTGAGATCTGTGGTTGGGAAGACCTCTTATGAGCTTAGATTTGGTTATTCTCCTAAAGTCTCTCATTTCAAGATTTTTGGTTGCAAGTGCTTCATTCTTAAACATGGCAACCTTGATAAATTTGAGTCTAGATGTTTTGATGGCATATTTCTTGGATATCCTGCTCATTCTTGTGGCTATCGTGTTTTTAATGTTGATACTAACAAAACTGTTGAGACTTGCGAAGTCACTTTTGATGAGGCTAGTCCTGGTACTAGACCCGATGCTACAGGTATACAGGATCCTGAAATTCAAGGAAGCATCTTCGTCGATGATGACTCTGAGGATGAGGGACCGAACCATCCTCCAGCTACCTCTGAGAGGGGCGGAGAGCCTGCTACTACTACTCCAGTTTCTGCTGAGCAGCCTCCTCCTATCCCCACTGACGATCTGAGTGGCTCTGTTCCTACCTCAACAACTCATGGGGTAGAGGCCACTTCTGCACCAGGAGCACCTCTTCATATTCAGCGACAACATCCACCTGAGCAGATGATTGGGGATCTTCAAGAGCGAGTCACTCGCTCAAAGTTTATTTCTCCTGATTCTCATGCACATTCGGCTTTTGTCGCTTCTTTTGAACCCCGAGATATCACCCATTCTTTATCTGATGCCTCTTGGGTCAATGCCATGCATGAAGAGCTTGAAAATTTCGAAAGAAACAAAGTCTGGACCTTAGTTGAGCGACCTTCTGATTCTCATGTTATTGGAATAAAATGGGTTTTAAAAAATAAGCAAAGTGAGGATGGATTGGTTGTTCGCAATAAGGCTAGACTTGTAGCTCAAGGTTATTCCCAGGTAGAGGGCTTAGACTTTGAAGAGACCTTTGCTCCAGTAGCTAGATTGGAGGCCATTCGCATTCTTTTAGCATTTGCAACATCCAAGGGTTTCAAGCTATTTCAAATGGATGTTAAAAGTGCTTTCTTGAATGGCTTCATAGAAGAAGAGGTCTTTGTCAAGCAACCTCCTGGTTTTGAAAATTAAAAATTCCCAAACCATGTTTTTAAACTCTCTAAAGCCCTGTATGGATTGAAACAAGCTCCTAGAGCTTGGTATGACAGGCTTAAGAGTTTCTTGCTTGAAAATGATTTCAAAATGGGAATGGTTGATAAAACCTTGTTCACTCTCAGGCATAGCAGTGATTTCTTGTTGGTTCAGATTTATGTGGATGATATTATTTTCGGTGGTTCTTCTCATGCTTTGGTGTCCAGATTTTGATTCGATGAGCAAAGGAGTTTGAGATGAGCATGATGGGAGAGCTGACATTCTTCCTTGGCCTACAAATCAAGCAACTGAAAGAAGGCACCTTCGTTCACCAGAGTAAGTATACAAAGGACCTTCTCCGGCGCTTCAATATGGGAAGCAGTAGGCCAATGTCTACTCCCATTGCTACAACCACCGTGCTGGACCTTGATGAGGATGGAGAGTCCGTGGACCAGAAGGAGTACCGCAGTATGATTGGCTCCCTCCTCTATCTTACAAATACGAGGACGACACAATTCACCGTATGTCCGTGCCTCGCTTCGAGCTTCCTCGTGCTTCTCATCGTCAAGCAGTACGTCCCATATTCAGGTACCTTCAAGATACGCTTGACTTTAGACTCTGGTATTATTCTTCTTCTGCTCTTTCAATTCGAGCATTTTCTGATGCTGATTTCGCCGGGTGTAGAGTGGATAGGAAGAGTACTTCTGGCACTTGTCATTTCTTGGGCACATCTCTTGTTTCTTGGTCTTCTAGAAAACAGTCTTCGGTTGCACAGTCCACAGCTAAGGCCGAGTATGTTGCTGCTGCCAGTGGTTGCTCTCAGGTTCTCTGGATTTTATCCACGCTGCGAGACTATGGGTTATCCTTGAGAAGTGTTCCTCTTTTCTGTGACAACACTCTGCAATTAATATTGCCAAAAACCTAGTGCAACATTCCAGGACTAAACATATTGATATTCGATTTCATTTTCTTAGAGACCATGTTGAGAAAGGTGATGCTGTGCTCCACTTCGTAGAGTCAGAACAACAGCTTGCAGATATTTTCACTAAAGCTCTTGATTCTTCTCGTTTCGCTTATGGGAGAGTTAGGGTTATTAGTCCTATTGGGCTGTTTTGAGGGGGAAGTTGTTCTTTTTGCATTCATTGTATCATAATGCATGTTTCAATTCATTTGTCTTGCATTGTATGATAAAAGTTGTGGAGCTTTGATCTTTATCCTTGTATGACTTGATTTCATATTCTATACCTTGTCATATCAAGTGTCAGTCTGCTAGACCTCTTTTATGGCCTTTCTTGTTTTGCTTAGCTTCTGCCTTGCTAGCGTTATATCTGTGAACAAATTGAATCAAATAATGTCTTGTTGGATCTTGTGTCTAGTTTTGCTCTAGTGATCCTCTTATGATTCTTGCCATGTCAAATAGGTTGAATTGAGTCTTGAACTTTTTGAGATGAAAAATGAGCTTTTTATCTTCTTAAGTCAAGCAAATGAAAAATGAGATTTTCTGTGCGAAAAAACTGATCTCACCAATCCTTTCTCATGAGACGGCTTGCCATTGCACTAGGCATGAACTCAGGGGGAGTTTTGGATAACCTAGATCATTCTTTTAAGCTTATCGCTTGAGATGGTCGCGGCAAGGCTTGAGATCTAGCACAGTTGAAAAAAATCCTTTTTAGGAAAATGCTCAAAAAGGCTAAGTGCTTGAGTTTTGCTTCAAAAGTGTACTCTTAATGCTCAAAATGCCTCAGTTCTTGTTTTGAGACTCTTTTTACTTATAGACATGGCTTGACTCATATTTGGTTGCTGTTAGTGAAACTATGATATTGAGCAACCCTTCATGGTTTTAATTCTTTTAATCTTAGATTACTGCTATCTTGGTTTTAGCTTTGCAGTACATGTTCTGCCATGATTGAATATAGCTTCTACTCTTTATATGGGTTGGTATAATACTTGTACTGTCTACTTGGTTAATGGTCATGGCTCCTTTTACTAAAGTTCAAAAATAAAGTCATTCCTTCATGCTCCTTCTTTTCCCATGCATCTTGATGAATTCATTGTCAAAGGGGGAGAAAGATTTGGAGTGGTTGGTTTCCTACATAAAAGAACACATATAAAAAAAATGAGCCTTTTGAAAATTTGTGATCATAGTGAGTTGAGTCTTTGGGTTTTATTGCCTGTTTCTGATTTTAATTGCAATTGAAGAAGACTCTCAATGATCATAGGTCAAATAGTCATTTTATCTTTCATATGGACCTAAGTGAGATTTTTGGCTACCTTCTGGAATTTGAATCCTCTTGTGCTTTCATTGCCTTATCTCACTTGCTTATACTATCCTGGCCGACTTGGTCGGTTCTAGGCTTTTCTTGCTTATGGACCAAGTTGTGCCTTTATGCGAAAACGGCGAACTTTTACTTTTCATTTCGAAAAACCACTCTTTCTGGAAGATTGCCAATGTGTTCATCAAGGGGGAGATTGTGGATATCGTGAGGATATGTGCACGATCTCAGGATGATGAGTCAATTGGCAATGGCTTTGTTGGTTTGCAATTTGTTGCGTTTTCGGGTTTGCTCCAGGGCTGTCAGGCCACAGGCGGTCCGACCGCCAGTGGAGAGCTGAGGTCCAGAACGGTCATGGATACCGGGTGAGGTCGTGTGACTCAAGCATGGTGCAGAATGGGCAAGATGGATCGAGCGGGTAGTTCGATGCATACCGTTGGATCGGCGGTGCGGATATCGGTGCGAGTCTCGAAGGTTCGATGGGATTCGGACAAGAGAGGCTTGGCGGCGTGATGAGAACCGGATCGACCTACACGTGGTGAAGCGGCGATTGCTTCAATAGTTATGTGTGTGGGTCCCATGTGTAAGTGGTCCCAAAAGTGAAACCCTAGCCCTCTAGTATAAATAGAAAGGGGGGAGATGGAAAACCCCCTTAAGCATTCATTTGGCATTCTTCCTCATTTTCTAGGGTTTGGAGGAGAGGAGAGGAGAAGCTAGGGTTTGGAGTGTGCTCCTTGTGTGAGCTCTTGCCCTCCTTGTTGGAGAGGCTTTGTAAGCATCTTGTGTGACCAAACAATCTTGTGATGCTTAATTGAAAGGTCATTTGTTCCCTTTGTGTTCTTCTCCCTTTTGGATGATTTTGGTGCTTCCTTGATTCAAAGGTTTATGCTTGGTCCCTTGGACTATTTTATCTTGCTTTGATGTGTGGGGATACTCCTAGAGTCATCTAGATCATCAACCCCCACGAGCAAGTCTTGAATCATGATTTTCATATTTCTAGGGTTTGTGCACTTCTTACAGAAAACCACGAGAGATCGATTCTGAAGTGGATCTGAAGGATCGTCGCTAGAAATAGGTCTCTAATATCATTAGGGAGGTGTGCTCGAAATTTGGTCAAGTTTCATTGGTTGAATCAAAAGTTGGATCAAATTTCGTTTTGGATTTGGGTTGAGTTTTTCAAGATCTTTGGTGAACCGGTCGAGACCGGTGTTGCAACGGCGGTCCGACCGCCCGTTCATCCGCCATCTCGCGGGTTGAACTGATATCCACCGGTCCGACCGCCGATTAGTTCTTGATCGAGATCATTTGGTTGACCGTCGGTCGATCGCCCGTGGTAGCGGTCGGACCGCCAAGATACCGATTAAAACAAAGTGTTCTTTTCTTCTTTGTGTCTTGTGGTTGAGGGGTATATCAAATTTAGCACAAGGCTTCCACTGTGCGCTTACTGATCTTCTTAGCTTTCATAGCTAAAGGAGTAAAGTTCGTGCTATATTTGATTTAGGCGAGAAAGTTGAGAAAGCACCTATTCACCCCCCTAGTCGCCTTTACGGTCCTACAGAGGTTAGGATTCTTGAAGAGGAGATTGATTGTGTGCTCATGTATTGAGTTTTGTCCTCCATGTTGGAGTGGCTGTAAACCAACAACAATCACAAATCAATCTATGCAAGTTTTCTTGAGATGAGTCTCTTTACGTTCTTGCTCTCTATTTTGTGATTTTGGGGCCGCCTTTGATTCTCAAGTTTTCTTTCGGTTTCTGCCCCTAATCTTTCTTTCTGTGACATGTGGGATATCATCTAGGATCATCTTGATCATCTTTAACCCACGAGCAAGGTTTTTGATCTAGTTTTCGTTTTGACTCGGTTTTGAACCATCCTTCACTCAAACGGGAAAAGATCAGAACTTTGCCAAGGATCTGTAACAGCCCAAAAATTTCAATTTCAGTTAAAAATTAGACTTTAATTATTTTTGTGGATTCTCTGGAAATTTTTAAAACTTTTCCCTAGTTAATTTAAAGCTAAAATAATTTATGTGCAAAATCTAATACCAACTAAAAGTTGGAATTATTTTATTTAAGTCTAGAATACTCTTGAGAATTTTAGTGAATTTTCTCAAAAATTTTGGACTTTATTTGATATTTTCTAAAGCTTATTTGAATTTCTAGGATTAAATAAATTGAAAAAGAATTTATAATTCTACACTTTCTGATCTTGGGCGAAGCCCGAAGATCTGCGCGCCTCGGCCCATTTTTCTCCCGCGCACGATTAATGCGGGCCGTCCGATCAAAATCGGACGGCCGATAGCAATCCACTCGCGCCCTTCTCTCTTGCTCTGTCTCGCCGACAGGTGGGCCCCACCGGCGTCTTCTTCCTCCCCGCTTTCTTCCCCGCGCGCCCGTCGCTCTCGCCGCCATTACCGCGCCTCGGAGCTCCGTCTTCTCCGCGATTCCCTCCCCCTTTACTCCCGCATTTGCGCGCGTTCAAGTCGCCCGTTACCGCCGCGTTCATTCCCGGCTTTACCCCCCTTCATTTCGCGTGCGCCCCGCCTCTCTCGCCGCCGCCATTACTGCCGCACACCATCTCCTCCTCCCGGCCTCCTTCGCCCCTATAAAAGCCGCTCCCGGCTGCGCATTCTCTCCCGCATTCCATTCCACCTACTCCCGTAACCTCGCTCGCTCTCTCTCGCCGGCAATTGGAGTTTTCCCCCTCGGTGGCCGTAGCTCCTCCGCCGCCCTAGCGCCGCCTCGGTGCCTCTCCTCCACGGCTCCGCCACCATCAACTCGGTGTCTCCAGCGATTCCGTGCGCCCTATTTGTCGCTGAAGATCCCGGAGCCCTTCGCCACCGTGACCGAGCATCGCCGCCGCCTCTCTCCGTCGCCGAGCAATCTTAGGCCACTCTCGCGCCACTGTAGCGCCCTCGCATCGATGTCGTCTCTCGAGCATTTTGCGCACCTCACGGAGCTCATTGCGCGCCGTTCGCGGCACCATTGGAACCCGCGCCTCCTCTCCGGCCCCGACGTGGTCGACCACCTCGGCGCCACACCAAGCACCACCTCACCTCGCCGTGCGTGGCGTGCGTGTGGCGCCCGGACGCGGCTACGCCGCGCCAAGACACTACCCTCGTGCCATGCATGCACCGAGTCCACCGTGAACTTGGAAAGCGCCGTGGACTAAGTCCACGACTGTGCGGGCCCACATGTCAGTCTCTGGGAACAGTACCGCTGACGCATGCTTGCGCAATAATTGGAATTTTCTTTAGAAATTTAATTCGGGAATTCAGAAATTCTAATTGTTTTAGGATTTAATTTAGGTTTTAAACTTCCAGAAGCTCGTATTTCTTCATACAAACTCCGATTTAGGTGATTCAAATTTCTAAATTTATATAAAATCAAAATCTAGCTAACTAAACCAAAATTATTTAATTTGGAGTTAATTAGAATTTTCATTTGAATTTATTTGTGTTCATTTGAATTCTGTTTGAATTTGGAATATTCTCGCGTATAGATTTTGACGACTCTGGAGAGCTTGACCCTATTGAAGAAGTAGAATACCAGGAATTTGAATAAGGCAAGTTACACCATTGACCATTTTGCCCCCAATATTTAAAATTATTTAATTTCTGTTTTAAATTATTATTGCATGCATAATTGTATTTAATTATTTTAAATTCCTATTTTAAATACTTAATTATTCCAATTCCTTTGTATAGCCACATTTGAATATTGTATTACCAATTCCTTGTCACCTTAGTCAAATGAATTTAAAAATAAATATATGCTTAGCAAATGCTTAAACCAGGAAATATTTGATTTTGGGAGAATTTAGCCAAGACTTCAAAATTTGATAAAAAGCCTATGACATTGTTATGTCATGGTAGACTTTTGCAAATGTCTTTGAAAATTATAAAAATAAGAGAAAATAGTTTGTACTTGCGCAAAAATGGACCGTTGGTGGGTGCAGGTTTATGCACGGGCTCGTCTGTTAGGGTGAGACCTGTGGTTTTTATTGAAAGTTGCCCAAGTAGGTTAAGGACCGGTCTTTGAGCCGCATCTTGCAAAAGCTCCACCGTACTACCACATGTTCTGTATGGGCAGAACCAGGCTTAATAATTTGTCTTACCTCATTATTGTTTATGCCATTTTTGTTGTGTGGGTGTCGGTTAGACTTTATTCCCACTTGGCGCAAGAGGGGGCTTCCGGCAGGTGGTTAGCCTAATGGAAGTGAAACCTTAGCGGGCATATTGGTATTGAGGTAGTGCATTGGAACGCCTTGTGATAATTGCCCGATCACACGCCTAAGGAAGCGTGTATTGGCGACATAACAGCAAATTATCTCGTGTGGGTAAGTTGTACCCTCTCTGCAGAGTGTAAATCTATTCAATAGCCGTGTCCACGGTCATGGACATCTTGAGCAAAGCCACTCTAAGTTAGATTTGTTTTTGGTTTTAAAATAACTTTGGACATGATTTGAGGATGGTTAATCCTTGTGGTAAAATTGGGCGGGTAGCCTTGTGATAGGAGGGTATCCTTCACCATGTTTCATATGGAGGTTATCCACTATAAAATGATAAAATCTGATTTTAGCTATGGAATAAAAATGTGCCTTGAAACTTAGTATAAATATTTAAGCCAAAAGGTGATTTATAAATAAACCCTACAACCTTCCTTTGAATAACTTATGCATGCATTCTAAATTCTGTATTGGGTGTAATTTGCGAGCACAGTTGTAGTGCTCACTCTTGCTGAATATTATTATTCAGGAGAAGACTGCTATCCGGAAGGTGAGGAGCAGGACGATTAGGCAGCGACCTCCAGACGATTGCCTGTGGCGTATCGTGTGGCTTACCATTATATTTTGCTTCCGCTTAATGTTTTATCTGGCCCCAGGCCCAAAGTGTAATAAACTCTATGCTTATTAATAAATACGCTGGATATGTTTGTGATAACATTTTTGTGACTGTGTACACTGGAAATCCAGGACTAGTGTATGAACACAGAGAATTCGGGATCCTTCGTTCCCGGGTTCGACAGGATCTTCACGATCTTTGATTGGAATAGGTTCCTGATATCCTAGAGAAGGTGTGTTCCAAGTTTTATCGAGTTTGGAGTAATAGATCAAAAGTTACATCTATTTGCAACTTTATTTTTCGGGCTGATTTCACTGTTCATCAGGCTGGAGGTCAGACCGCCCAAGGTGACCGGTCCGACCACTCAAGGTGACTGGTCCGACCACCATTGACATAGAGGCCAGATCGCCCAACACTTAGGATTTTAGTCTTTGTTGATTTTGGTTGTCTCCGCGGTTTGGATTGGATTCAATACAAGATTTTTGCTGTGCTTAGATATTGATATTCATAGCTCTCATAGTTATTGGAGAGAAAATCGTGTTGAATCCGATCTTTGCAAAAAAGAGACCATGCTCCTATTCACCCCCTCTAGTCGCTGTTTCAGTCCAACAAGTGGTATCAGAGCCTCGGTTAGTCCAATCTTGATCTTAACCGGTCATTGAACTTTGGCGATGGAGAAGTACTCCACAAAGCCGCATGTCTTTGATGGGTTCGACTATGCCTATTGGAAGAATTGCATGCGTGTCTACCTTCAGAGCGAAGGACAGGCCATATGGGAGGTTGTTCGAGCTCCGTTCATTTTGCCCGAGGTTGCTACGCCTGCTTCAGCAGCCCTCTTGGCTAACAACCACAAGGCAAAGAACCTCCTATATGCTGGACTTGGTAGACAGGAGTATGACAGAATCTGTCACTTGAGACCGCGCACAAAATCTGGAACATCCTCGAAACCTACCATGAGGGTTCGTCCCAGATCAAGCAGGTGCGTCAGACGGTCTTTAAGCGAGAGTATAACAAGTTCGAGGTGCATGCTGGAGAGAGCATCGATGACGTCTTTACTCACTTCAACAAGGTGCTCAACCAGCTGATAGCGGTTGATATTGAGTATTCTCAATCTGAGAATGCCACCCATCTCTTGGCTGCAATCAACACCAAGGATTGGGAGATGAAGTCTACCGCCATCGAGGAGAATGTCAATGTTTCTGCTCTCACTTTGGAGTTGCTATATAGCAATCTCAAGACTCATGAGATTAAGAGAGTTGATCATCCCAATAAGGAAAATATAGTTTTGGTAGCAGATCCTCTCAAGAGAGCTTCTGATGGTTCTTTTGAATCTTCTTCTGGTTTTTCTCTTGCTTGTTTATCCGCAATCCATGAAAAGGATCTTGAGAGTATTCGTGAGGCTGAATTAGCCCTTCTAGCTAGAAAGTTCATAAGGACCTATAACAATGTGAGAAACAGAAAGAGAGGCGGCCCTGTGACTTGCTATGAGTGTGGAGAGCTCAATCATATTCGGGCAAATTGGCCCAAGCTGAAAGGGAAGAGCAACCACAAGGAGGTGAAGGCTGCTTGGAAGAAGCCTCATGGCAACAAACCCAAGTATGATGCTGCCAAGCTCATGAAGGCCGCTCACCGGGTCCTTACCGCTTTTGGAGACCAATCCTTGAGCGATGTGGACTCCGGAAGAGAAGAGGACAAGGAGGAGGAAATCACTCAAGACAAGAAGAAAGGGAAGGCCAAGGACTTCACCAGCATGTGCTTCGTGGCCGACTCCGTCGACGCCGATGACATCAATGAGGATTGCCGCGGAAGGGGGAAGAACACGTGGTTCGTCTACTCCGGGTGTTCACGCCACATGACCGGAGATTCAAAATGGTTCACCTCCTTCACGCGGGCGACGGGTGATGACTTCATCACCTTTGGAGATGATACACAAGGGCGGATTGAAGGGACGGGATCGATCAGGGTGAACGACAAATTCATCCTGAAAGATGTCGCTCTTGTGGACAAGCTAAGGTACAATTTTCTTTCTGTCTCATAGCTTCTTGATGATGGCTATGAGACTAGATTTAAGAAAAATACTTGTCGTGTGCTTGATTCTGCTGGTGAGCTCGTTTTTGGGATTCTAGAGTTGGTAGAATTTTTGGAGCTGATTTCTCTGAATCTCTTGCTGGAACTCTCAAATGCTTGCTTGTATCTTCTTCTAATTTCTGGCTTTGGCACCGATATTTGGGGCACATTGGTTTTAATCATCTGACGCCATTTAGCAACCTTGATCTCATGAGAGGTTTGCCTAAACTCAAAGCTGTCAAGGATGTTGTATGTCCGCCATGTATGCATGGCAAGCAAGTTGCCGCTTCACACCCATCAGTGACTATGGTCATGACTAACGGACCAGGACAGTTGCTTCATATGGATACTATTGGTCCTGCTAGGGTTCGGTCAGTCGGTGGAAAATGGTATATTCTTGTCATAGTCGATGATTTTTCAAGATACACTTGGGTGTTCTTTCTTGCTTCGAAGGATGAAGCTTTTGGTCATTATCATGACCTTGTTCTTCGTTTGGCTTCTGAACTTTCTGGTGCCTTGAGAGCGATCCGCAGTGACAATAGCACGGAGTTCAAGAATGCCTCATTTGCCTCTTGTTGTGCTGAGCGTAGTGTTGAGCATCAGTTCTCCTCTCCACACGTCCCTCAACAAAATGGCGTAGTGGAAAGGAAGAACATGACCTTAGTTGAAATAGCTAGGATGATGCTAGATGAGTATAGCACACCGAGGAGGTTTTGGGCCAAAGCTATTGCTACAACTTGCCATATTGCAAATCGTGTCTTCTTGAGACCTTCTTTGGGCAAGACTCCTTATGAGCTTCGGTTTGGTAGAAAACCCTATGTTTCTCATTTTTGAGTTTTTGGAGCCAAGTGTTTCATTCTAAAGACAGGAAACCTAGATAAATTTGAATCAAGAACTTCTCATAGTTTATTTCTGGGTTATCCTGCACATTCGAGGGGTTTTCGGGTCTTTAATATTGAAACTAACATTGTCCAAGATACATGCAATGTCACTTTTGATGAGACTAGCCCTGGAGCTAGATCCGATGTTTCAGGTGATTCACAGGTGACTGAGAGCATTTTTGTGGAGGAAGGTGAGGACGAAGCTGATACCTATCCTCCACATGCTGCTGCTGAGACTCCTATTCCAGAGCAAGAACCTGCTGTGACTACTTCACCTTCATTTGAGGCTCCTGCTGCATCTTCTTCATCAGCAATACCTGTGGAGGTTGAAGAGACGCCATCACCCCCGGGCGCTCCACTTCACATCCAGAAGAGTCATCCTCCGGATCAGATGATCGGTCAGCTTCATGAGCGAGTCACTCGCTCCAGGTATCATGATCCGAGTCTCTACTCCCATTCTACTTTTGTTGCTTCTTTTGAACCCCGTGATATATCACAAGCCTTATCTGACTCTAGTTGGGTCAATACCATGCATGAGGAGTAAGAGAATTTTGAGAGGAACAAGGTCTGGAACCTAGTAGAGCCTCCTAGTGGTCATAATGTGATAGGAACCCATTGGGTGTTCAAAAATAAACAAAGTGATGATGGTTCTGTGGTTAGAAACAAGGCTAGATTGGTAGCTTAGGGTTTCAGCCAAGTAGAGGGGTTAGATTTTAATGAAACATTTACTTCTGTTGCTAGATTAGAAGCCATTCGCATTCTACTTGCTTTTGCTGTATCTAAGGGTTTTAGGCTGCATCAGATGGATGTCAAGAGTGCTTTTCTGAATGGTTACATAGAGGAGGAAGTGTATGTTAGGCAACCCCCAGGCTTTGAGAATCCTAAGTATCCACACCATGTTTTTAGGCTATCCAAAGCCCTATATGGTCTTAAACAAGCCCCGAGAGCCTGATATGATAGACTTAAGACCTTCTTACTTAAGAATAATTTTGAGATGGGTAAAGTGGATAAGACTCTATTCATTCTTAGGCATGGCAATTACTTCCTGATTGTTCAGATTTATGTAGATGATATTATCTTTGGTGGTTCTTCTCATGCTCTTGTTTTCAGTTTTTCTGAGACCATGTACAGGGAATTTGAGATGAGTACGATGGGAGAGCTCAACTACTTTCTGGGGTTCAAATTAAGCAATGCAAGGAAGGGATCTCAAGGGTTACGGGTAGGCGCTACGATAGCACAAAATAAAAATTTACCGCGCAATCAAGGAACCTCCGCAAGTAATAGATCACGAGATTACCGCTAGACGCGCGGACTAATAGCGAGTAAGTCGGTGTAGCGAATAGATGCGGTCGTAGTCGTACTCGCCACGCGACTGCTCCTCCGAGTAGTCATACTTGCTTCGCGTCTGCTCCTCCTGCTCCGGTGATCGTCACGAGTTGCGGATCGTCCTAGTGCTGATGCTTCACAACAGCACCTCCGAGGTATCCACACATACGGGGTTGGAACACCGCGCGCTGGTGTGCTAGCACCGGCAACGTGGTTGAGGATGGCGTGGCTATTAGGGTTTCGGGAGTTCTTCCAAAAAACCGTGCTTAATCCTATGCCACCGCCTCTCTTTATATAGGCATCCATGATTGGTCTCTTACTCGAGGCCCATTAGGAACTTATATCCTATACGAATTCGGATCACCATCCAAATCAAATCCCCAGCCCCTTAAGTGTGCGACCCTACAGGTTCTTGTGCGATTGGTTGTGACTCGGAAACTCTTTTCCGACCACTAGTCGTCAGCGGCACCTAGCAGCACGTAACGAGTCCCAAGTACACAAAGAATATATCGGATGAACCTTAATGTAATATGATCTATGATCAGGTCCTTATCACTTACGACCAGTTCGCATCTCTATACGACCAGTCTGTGATTACGTTCGACCAGTCTACGACCAGAACGCATCTCCATACGACCAGTCCGTAACTGATCGAACTAAGTGACCTACTCATGCATTCTCCCTTTGACTCACGATGTCTGGTTGAACTCCAGGTGAGATATGGTGTCATCCATAGACTGTTCAATACTTTCTCGATCGAGTGTCAGATAACTTCATGTGGTCGACACTTCGACCACTAGTGGCATGGCCGGCTATGGGGGGAAGAGAGGGGAAAGGGGGAGGGTGGTTAGGGTTTAGGGGGGAGGTCATCCCCCCTTTGGCCGGCCCCCCTATTGGGCCACATGGGCCGTGGCCCAAGGCCCAGGTTGTCCAAATAATACAGAAAACCGCCTTTTAATTTTAAAATTTTTACTCCTTTCTTTGCCCTCTCTTCTTTCAGCTGATTTTCTAATTCCCCGATTCAATTCTGGGATATTACAGTTCATCACGGGTAACCTCGATCCCCCATTTGATTGGTGTTTAATTTTCGTGATTAGCATTACCGGTAGCAGATCGATTATGGCAGTCGGTAGAGATCGTAAGTTTTGGGGTAGTAAACTGAAGAATTTGACCACGACGCCTCGTAGATAATTGTAGGGCTCGTTCTCATCTTTCCATAGGCATAAAGATTACCCAATTCAGAGTTATGGTCTGAAAGTTACATTGATTTCTTTACTGCTGTCCAGAGAGTATGACGAGAATGTGCAGTCGTTTTGCTTATTAGGTATGATTTAGTTAGAGGTCGATTCAGAGATTTCACCCAACATGAATGTTGTAGGCAATTCATTAATATTTCCAGATTAGTAAAGAACTTTAATTTTGGTTAGTCCAATCAAAAGTTATGAATTTTCTTCTATCGCAGTAGTTTCTGACTGACAGATTGTAGATGCATAATTTTATCTGAGCATTAGACATAGAAGTTTGCCGAATTGGAAAGTCTTGCCAACTAGATTATTGTATAAAATTTCGTTATGTTTCTAGAGAGACTAAGATCACGTCTTTTCAAAATTCGTAGCAAAAGTTCTGAAGGTTTTAATACCGCTGTCCAGACTAACCTTCCGCTAGTCTGTCGTGTAATATGAGTAGAGCTAATATTTAAACCCTGGGTTGTGGGGAGATGGGTTATAGCGGTTCGAGTAGTGTATTATTTTCACGTCGTACTTATGTTAGTGATTCAATTGTGTAGGAGAAGAAGCTTCGGAATTAGGGGCATCATCCTTGCCTCGCAACTCGTCGTAGCGCGAATGGCAAGTACAATTGAATTTTGTTGATTGATATGTGTTCTCATGGTTTGATGAACGTGTAATGGATAGTTTTGCTATTTACTTGTTCACATTCACAATTTATATACCATGGTTCTTTGATATAATGTTTACGTTCATTGCACTCCTTCATTCATGCAACCACTGTTCAAGTTTCACCCACAGGAGTGGGTAGTGAAGTCTCATCATTCCAATATGGGCAAGCACATTGAAAAATGTATTGACTGATATTTGTTTGAACTGCCTGATGCTCATGCTATGATTAAGTTCTATTGATTGCGAGTAATTCCAATTATTCTTGTTTCTTTTCATGGATGCTAATCCATGCTACTTAACATTATGTCTTTTATATCCATGAATTCATCCATTCATTCATTCACTGTTCATGTTTCACCCACGGGAGTGGGATGTAAAGACCCATCATTCCAATATGGGCATGTAAGACCCACCATTCCAATGTGGGCAAATTGGATCCCCATTATGAAACGTTCTTCATACGGGTCTTGGATCCCCACATTTTGGATAATGCGGGCACGAGTGAACATCGACGAGTGTTCACTGGCTATACCGGTATAAGCAGAAGAGGAGGTCATGCATTTCATTCATTCATATAATTTCTGTCATTCCATGTTCTTACTCTATATTGTGTCTGTCATGTTCTTATTCATTGTTATTCATACTATTCTGTTGTACTTGCTGAGTCGTGGACTCATTCTTGTCGTCTTTATTTGTTTTAGGTAAATAATGCGGATGACATGCTTGGGAGGGAATAGTCACGGATCACTTCATTCACTTCACATTATTCACTTTTAAATAGATGAACTGGTCATTACCTTTCATTTGAGTTGAATTAGTAATTGCCAAATGATCTTGGTATAGTCTATTGATAAATTTATCAAATATGATTTACTATGATTGGATAATTAGAGTTTCTATATGTTGTTGAATTCTGATTCAATTCTTATATATTCATTCTGTTAGCCGTTGTTTTTATGTTATTAGATGATAGATTGTTGAAATTAATTCATAGTATTGTTGTAGTGTTAGACTTTAGGTAATATCTTGGCTTCCGTATAGCCAGGGTGTTACAGTTGGTATCAGAGCGGGCTTCAGGTCCGTGGTGAATAGATTAATTAAAATTTGCTAGTGGTTAATCAACTTAAAAATTTGACACACTGGTGCACAGTAGGACGGGAATGGGCAAAGCATTGCATTGCATTTACGTTTCCGTTAATTGTATTGATGATTGCTGATATTAATTGAGTATGATTGCTTATTAATTGATTATATGATTGTTATGTGTGGGTGTAGGACCGTAAAGGCGACTAGGGGGGTGAATAGGCGCTTTCTCGACTTTTTCGCCTTAATCAAATTCAACACGAACTTTTCTCATTTAGCTATGAAAGCTAAGAAGATCAGTAAACGCACAGAGAAAGCCTTGTGCTAAATTCGATAACCCTCTTAACCATAAGACCCAAACAGGAGATATGATCTCAGAAGATCGGTTTGAGTACTGGCGGTCAGACTGGTAGTTGACTGGCGGTCGGACCGGCGGTTGACTAGCGGTCGGACCGGCGGCTGATTGGAGGTCGGACCGTTGGGAATCGGTTCAACCGGCTGCAACCAGGCGGTCTGAAAAGCGAGCGGTCGGACCGCCGTTGCTAAATCGGTCAGACCGATTTAGTCCAGTACCAAAACACAAAGTCCAAATCCAAAACGAAAATTGGTCTAACTTTTGATTCAACCAATGAAACTTGACCAAATTTGGAGCACACCTCCCTGAGGATATATGAGTCCTATTTCTAACGACGATCGTTCAGATCCACTTCAAATAAACGATCTCTTTAGGTTTTACCAAAGAAGTGCTCAAACCCTAGAAATATGAAAATCTTGATTCAAGACTTGCTTGTGGGGGTTGATGATCTAGATGATTCTAGGAGTATTCTCACACATCAAAGCAAGATAAAATCGGTCAAGAGACCAAGCATAAACACTTGAATCAAGGAAGCACCAAAATCAACAAAAGAGAGATCTGTGATACTGAATAGTAAGATCGTAGTCCTTGATCAACTCCAACCACCTTCTTTGCCTCAAATTCAGATCCTTCTGAGTGAAGATATACTTGAGACTCTTGTGATCTGTGAAAATATCACAAGGCTCACCGTATAGATAATGCCTCCAAATCTTGAGAGCAAAAACAACCGCGACCAACTCCAAATCATGAGTGGGATAATTACGCTCGTGCTTCTTTAAGCGCCTCGACGCATAAGCAATCACCTTACCATCTTGCATGAGAACACGGCCAAGACCCACTCGAGACATCTGAAAAGATCGTGAACCGCTTTCCGGCTCGGAAGAGTGAGAATAGGAGAGGTCACCAACTGTTCTTCAAAATGCGTAAATGCGCTCACACTCATCGATCCACCGAATCTCACACCTTTACGAGTAGCCGAGACATCGGCAGCAATGATAGAGAAATCCCGCACAAAACGCCGATAATAACCACCAAACCGAAACTCCTCACCTCCTTCACACTAGTCGGCCTCTTCCAATCCACCATTGTGGAGACCTTACTAGGATCAACAAAGAATACCACGAGGGTTAATCACATGACCCGTAAAACCCACTACGAAATCCGAACTCACACTTCTTCAACTTAGCATAGAACTTGTGCTCTCTCAAGGTATCTAAAACCGACCTCAAATGGCGCTCATGATCCTCATTGGTCTTGGAATAGATAAGAATATCATCAATGAACACCACCACGAAGTCATCTAGATACTCGTGCAACATGTTGTTCATGGTCTCCATAAAATGGCAGTGCATTAGTCAATCCAAAAGACATAACTTTATACTCATAATGCCCATACACGGTGGAGAAAGCGATCTTCTCTACATCTGCTCACGCACACGTTTGATTATACCTCGATCGAGATCAATCTTGGAGAATACTTGAGCTCCATTCAACCGATCAAACAAATCCTCAATGCGGGGCAATGGATATTTGTTCTTGATTGTGACCGCATTAAGCGCCGCGGTAATCAATACACATACGCCAACTCCCATCCTTCTTCTCTGTGAATGAGCAGAGCTCCCCATGGCGATACACTACGCTGATCAAATCTTTAGCCAACAACTCATCCAATCGCTTCTTCAACTCGTCACGAAGCGGACGTGCTAGCCGATATGGAACATCGAGATGGGGCGAGTACGGAACAAGATCAATCTGAAACTCCACGTCTCGCGCAGTGGCAAACCGGAAGATCACCGGGAACACATCGGGATAATCACGACCACCGAATCTCCTCAATCTGCGAAGCCACACTCGGTCTCGCAGCAAGAGCTAAAAGAAGTCCAGTTTTCACCGCACGGCGGCAGGAATAGTCCTACCAACATCGAAAGAGCGCGGAGGTGCACTCCTGAAAGATCAACGTCTCCCGGGCGAAGTGCGCATGCAGACCGCTTCTTCTCTGAAGCGGATATCACGGCTCGATAAGAGTGCAACCAATCCATACCCAAGATAACGTCGAGCGGCTCCATTTGAATAACTATCAAATTCGCGTGAACTTCTCTCCATCAATGACAATAGAACACCGGGACAAGCGGTAGAACTAGCAATAATACCCCGGGAGAACTAACCAACACCGATTGAGAAATCCACTTTGCATACTCAAGTTCGCTCTCTAGCAAACGCGAAACAAGCGAAAAGGTAGCCCCGAATCAAAAGGACTAAAGCATCAAGCGAATCCACAAGCAAAGTACACATCACCACGTCGGGGCGACCCGCAGACTCACGTGGGCATGGCGTACACTCGGTGGCGCCATGGCGAAAGAAGACGACGGCGGGCGGCGAGAGCCCCAACAATCTGGCGTGGCGGTGCGGTAGAGCGGTCGTGCAACTGAAGCGGTGCGAAGGTGGCGGTGCCGATAGTACCTACCGAGGCGCCCAAGTGAAGGAAATGGCATCGCCGGAGGAGCATCATCCGGAAAGATCCTCGGCGGGACCCATCAAGAAGAAGAAGATGGCACGAGCTCCCACTTGATCACGCTAAGCGGGGTTACGGCGACACACCGCTCCTTGTGACCCGGCGGCCACACCGACGGCAATCACCCGTCCAGTGCACTCGGCGTGCGTGTCCTCTCGCACTTAAAGCAAAGCATGCCACCTTACAGGGCGGAGACGAAGAGCCGAGTACACGCAAAAGAACGAGGCGCCAAGAAGGAACGGCCTCGGCCTAGACTCTGAAAGCTGCGGTCCTCCTTGAATTTCTTGGCAGTGTGTTGAGCGCACTCCACTCCCTCACTAGAGCTCCTCTTCGGTCACCACGAAGCTACGATCCACGAGAGCTTGCGCCTTCGTGAGCTGCATCTCTAACTCCATGCCCTGGCTTGCTCCACAACAGAGTGTAGTCACAGAGTGGAGTAGCTCCCAACACATGTCGGTACTCAGGTGAGACCCGACGGAACCTCTTGGCCTTCGAAGATCATCGTTAAGCTCTCAAGGGACAAAGCGAACCAAGTTGTTGAACTCACCTCATACTCGAAGAATAGACCTCTTCCCACGAGCAAAGGTCGTCAAGGCAACCTCCATCTTCTCAACAAAAGAGTAGGGTAGAACTTCCCTTGAACCGATCAACAAAATCCTCCCAAGTGACTGGACCTTGAGCGGCGGTCCTCGAAGACAACACGCCCTCCCACCAAATATCCGCTTGCCCTTTCAGCTGAAAGGCTACAAAACGGACCCTCGGTGAAG
The DNA here is from genome assembly GCA_036346395.1 of Hsuehochloa calcarea. Lineage (NCBI taxonomy): Eukaryota > Viridiplantae > Streptophyta > Magnoliopsida > Poales > Poaceae > Hsuehochloa > Hsuehochloa calcarea. The sequence goes on along the minus strand of JAYEVG010000104.1, from coordinate 141,253 downwards.
ACATCTCCAAAGCTCCAAACTGCCTCTCCATGTAGCGCAACCAGTCCGCTGCTTGGACCGGTGTGCCCGACCCGTCAAGCGAATCAAACCTCAACCCCATCCACTCCGGTGACATCGCGCCTCGGGAACCGGTGGATGTGCGGCAGAGCAACAACAGATGCGCGACAATGGAGGCTGCCGGCGCCTGTTGACGAAGAGCACGGATCTCTCCCACCAACTCTCTCAGCAAAGCGGGGGTCTCATCTTGGGCCCCAACCGGAGGCGGGTCAGCAAAGAACCCCTCGGCATCGACTCAATCACACAGAGGTGGCTCCACGGAACCTCGCCCGCGCCACGACCTCCACGCATCGCGCCACCACGACCACGTCCTCTACCCCTCGGCATAGCTATCAACCACAATCAACAATACACAATGAGTTCAAAGCTCAAAATAAACTCATCCATCAATGAACAACATAACGGAAGCGTAAAACTATATTCGTACCTCTCTCTAACCTACTGTGCACTAGTGTGTCAAGTTTTAGGTTGTTTAACCATTAGCAAATTTTAGTTGATTTACTAAGCTAAAACAAATTTTAACAATTTTAGTTTGCCTATGTTGTTAATCTATTCACCACGGACCTAAAGCCCGCTCTGATACCAACCAGTAACACCCAAATTTCAACACTGAGCCTAGAATGCCACCACACTACACTTTAAACTAATAATTCATGACACACTATAAAATTACCTCAAGGAAACAATGATAATCATATCAATGAATCACAAAAGAACATGCATAATTATGAATCAAGCGACAATAAATAATCAAGTGGGGATAACGGATCAACGGTCCAAAATAGCATCAACCAATGAACCCAAACTAATAAAGCAAATTGTCTAGTCCAAATGATATCCTAAACATTATTCAATAACTAACATGTCCAAGTATAAACCAATGTTGAATGAAAAGATTATTATGGCGAATGATCATGTGTCGTCCATGTGCTCTACTCGCTCTCAATTACGGCATCCTCGAAGATCACCTAAAAACAACAGTAGAGCAAGGGTGAGTCCACGACTCAGCAAATACATCCATAAACAACGAACAATAATAAATCATCAGCATTCAATAACTTCATTATCATCACATGCACTTCATTTGTCATTCTCATTCATTAATCTCAAATATCAATGCAACTCTATTCTATATGTCCACATGCACTTCTTTTCGCGTATACCGGTATAGCGTGAGTGAATGCTCGCGACAACATTCACTCTCAAGCCCGTTCCTCCAAAAGGATCGGGGACCTCCTCCACTCCCGTGGAGTTGTGATCATCAAGATCACCTTCTCTTATGCAAAGATGCTTATGAATGCAAACATGCAATCTCCATCATAAACATCATTTCCAACTTTTCATCATGCTTGTCAACAAAGATATAAACATACCAATTCATTGTTTGAAATTAAACCAAATAAAAGCACAACAATAATGGTAATAGAAGATAAAGAAAATAAGTTGATCGATCATTGATCATTTGTCTACCATGCACTTGCCTTTACTAGTTGCGACGCACGATTTGACTAGCAGAAGGCAACAAGCACGACGCTTCTCCTACATTAAATACACACATCTCAATACAAGCTACAGCATCATAAGAATAACAATCAATATACATCGCTCCTACACGTTCCCAAAGATACCACGTTACGCCGGTATCGAAAAACTACCCATTGCTGTCCTAGTACTAAAACGAACGTAACTTTTGACTCAAAAGTCCGATCACCACAAACCACCCCATTCTGGATTCTTTATAAAATTCTCCACATTTTCTTAGATTACGAAGACTTCTAATTAAATCATCTAACCCTCCGTATTTAGCCCAGAAAGCCGATCTGTCCGCTTCGGAACAGCAGGTCTTCCAAATTTCATAACTTTTGTTTTACTCAACCAAAATACGCGTTCTCAGATCCTACAGAACCATGGGACAATTATCTACAACTTTCATGTAGATCAAAATCACTAATTAATCTGTTTACTATTTTTAATAACCAATCTACCAAAACAGCGCCGAAAGACGACAACAGTAAAAACAGCGGTCTTCCGAAAATCATATCTCGAAATCTACTTGTCCGATTGACATGATTAAATATGCTAAAGGAAGCTATCGATATTATCTACAATTAACTAGTAGATGAGATTACCAAAATTCGCCATTACGATACCCGAATATATTGTACAACAAAACAGCATAATAAGCAAACTCATTATTCGGCTTCTCTAATAGAAAATTATAAAACCTCACTAATTAATCTAGATCATCATCTCTAATTAATCTAGAAAAACAGAGAGAATACAGAACTAAAATAGTTACCCACAAGAATAATCTCACGTGCGCACGAGTAGACGTCAAGCCGCGGCGGCCAGAAAAGACTTCGGCTGGTCGGCTCGGCTCTGACGACAAAGATCGCGGCAAAGACCGATCGTCAAAGCGGCGCATGCAGTGCACTCGGCGTCGGTGGAACTCAAAGATCGGCGGCGAAGCGGCGCAAATACCACAACAATTCGGCACGGCAGACAGCAGACGCCACGCGCGTTGGCTTGGCTCCACGCCAACAAGACACGAGCGGCGGCAGCGGCAAAACGCAGCGCACCAAAGAGTAACAGCGAGCCGCGCCGCAGCGGCGGCGAGTCCTTAGGTGGCGGCGACGCAAAAGCAAAGCAAAACAAAAACGCCAAGAATGCGGGTACAATGCGCAAAGACGCAGAATCAATCAACGGCCGCGGCACAAAGACAAAGCAATGCAAACAAAGACACACTGCAAAGACACACGCAGGAATCGGCGGCGATTCCAAAGCACGCGGGCGGCCGAAACAATGACGCTGCAGGAAAGCGTACATGAAGAAGGAAAATTTCAGCGCAAAGCGCAGAAAAATACACAGCGCAAGGCGGCTTGGAAAAAAACGAAGAAAAGAAAAGAAGGTCGCTAGGGTTTTCAAGCAAAACTCCACAAATCTATTTATAGCTCATAAAAATATTCAAAATACTAATTTTCATGAATTCTTTTTATTTAATTACACCCAGGCCCTTAAGAGGTTAATAATTAATTAATTATTGCTACTATTTAATTAATTACTCCCCGACCCTTAAGGCGTTTATTAATTATATTTTTGAGTATTACATTCTACCCCCTTAGCGAATTCGACCCGAATTCTAATCGCGTTCTACTCAAATAAAAGCGCATAAATGAAATTAAACAACAAAATAACACATACCCGACGTGAACAACTCCGGATATTGCTCGCGCATGCAAGACTCCAACTCCCAAGTCGCTTCTCTCTGAGACTGATACGTCCACTGCACCTTGACGTATACCAGCGTCTTGTGCCTCGGCACTCGCTCAGACCTCTCCGAATCGCGCTACGGACGCGACTCAAGCGTGAGGTCTTGCTCAATAGTCAGCGGCTCTAATGAAATCTTATGCTCGGATCTCTCAAAAACTTTCGGCATCGAGGCGTGAAACACATTGTGAACTCCACGCATGGACTCGGGAAGGTCCAGCGGTAGCTAACTTCCCAATTCTTGCAATAATCGGGAGCGGTCCAACGTACCTCGGGCTAAGCTTCCCTTTGGTACCAAACCGAACAATACCTTTAGTGGGAGACACTCTCAAGAGCACCTGGTCACCCACCGCAAACTCCAAGTCACGCCTCCTCAAATCGGCATAACTTTTACGTCTACTCGAGCCGCTAATGATTACGCCTCACCATGGCCACACGCTCAACGGTCTTACAATCCAGTCAGGACCCAAAGCGCCTTCTCTCAATCGCATCCCAACAAAGTGGCGATCGCACTTCCGCCCATAGAGAACCTCAAATGGCGCGCTCTAATCTTGGAATGGTAACTATTATTATAAGCAAACTCGCAAGTGGCAATCGGTCCTCCCAACTACCCTTCCAAGATAGAACACAAGATCGCAACATATCCTCCAAAGTCTGAATAGTCCGCTCATTTGCCCATCATGCAATGGGTGAAACTTAGTACTAAGGCGGGCTGTGTGCCCAATGCACTCTGCAGACTCTCCCGAACTTGAGACAAACTTGGCGTCTCTGTCGAAAATGATGGTCTTTGGCACACCATGCGGTCTTACTATCTCACGCACATAAATAGGAGCTAGATCACTCATTTGAATTTGTCGTGCGGATAGGAATGAAGTGTCTTGATTTGCTTGAACCGATCCACCACTACCCAAATCGCATCCTTCCTCGCGGCGAGCGAGTAACGCCACCACAAAGTCCATAGAGATATCATCCCAAGGCCACTGGGAACCTCCAAAGGCGCAACAACCTGCGGGGCGCTTGTGTTCGCTTTCACTTGGCGACAAACACCACACGAAGCCACATAGTTAGCAATGTCCACCTTCATTCTTTTCCACCAAAATTACATTTCAAATCTCGATACATCTTAGTCTCACCAGGATGAGCGATTATGCAGTGCGATGTGCCTCCTCAAAATATCATCTTTGACCTCGCCTTTTGTGGCGCGCAAAGGCGGCCTTTAAACCTCAAAGTACGAGAATCGTCCATCTAAAATCACCCTCTTTACCCTCATCCGGGCGCTTCCTAACCTCCTGTAATAACCGGTCACTCTGTTGTGCTTCCCTTTGCAGTGCAGAATAAATGACTCAAGAATCAAGCGTGTCTCAACATGTGATGTGCCGGCATAACAATAAGATATACCCATGCGATCAAAATCAGCAATGAGGCAATCTAGAGTAGCAGAGTCGCCTTGCGACTAAGAGCATCTGCAACAACATTGGCCTTGCACGGATGATCTTGAATAGTAAGATCGTAGTCCTTGATCAACTCCAACCACCTTCTTTGCCTCAAATTCAGATCATACGAGTGAAGATATACTTGAGACTCTTGTGATGCGTGAAAATATCACAAGGCTCGCCAGATAGATAATGCCTCCAAATCTTGAGAGCAAAAACAACATGACCAACTCCAAATCATGAGTGGGATAATTCGCTCGTGCTTCTTTAAGCGCCTCGGCGCATAAGCAATCACCTTACCGTCTTGCATGAGAACACGGCCAAGACCCACTCGAGACATCTGAAAAGGCGTGAACCGCTTTCCGGCTCGGGAAGAGTGAGAATAGGAGAGGTCACCAACTTTGTTCTTCAAAATGCGAAATCTAGCTCACACTCATCAGTCCACTGAATCTCACACCTTTACGAGTAAGTGAGACATCGGCTTGGCAATGATAGAAATCCTGCACAAAACGCCGATAATAACCACCAAACCCAGAAACTCCTCACCTCCTTCACACTAGTCGGCCTCTTCCAATCCACCACCGTGGAGACCTTACTAGGATCAACACAATACCACGAGGGTTAATCACATGACCCGAAAACCCACTTCGAAATCCGAACTCACACTTCTTCAACTTAGCATAGAACTTGTGCTCTCTCAAGGTATCTAAAACCGACCTCAAATGACGCTCATGATCCTCATTGGTCTTGGAATAGATAAGAATATCATCAATGAACACCACCACGAAGTCATCTAGATACTCGTGCAACATGTTGTTCATGGTCTCCATAAAAATGGCGGTGCATTAGTCAATCCAAAAGACATAACTTTATACTCATAATGCCCATACACGTGGAGAAAGCGCCTTCTCTACATCTGCTCACGCACACGGTTTGATTATACCGATCGAGATCAATCTTGGAGAATACTTGAGCTCCATTCAACCGATCAAACAAATCCTCAATGCGGGCAATGGATATTTGTTCTTGATTGTGACCGCATTAAGCGCCGCGGTAATCAATACACATCGCCAACTCCCATCCTTCTTCTCGTGAGCGAGCAGAGCTCCCCATGGCGATACACTACGCTGATCAAACCTTTAGCCAACAACTCATCCAATCGCTTCTTCAACTCGTCACGAAGCGGACGTGCTAGCGATATGGAGACATCGAGATGGGGCGAGTACCGGAACAAGATCAATCGAAACTCCACGTCTCGCGCGGTGGCAAACCGGAAGATCACCGGGAACACATCGGGATAATCACGACCACGGAATCTCCTCAATCTGCGAAGCCACACTCGGTCTCGGCAAGAGCTAAAAGAAGTCCGATTTTCACCGCCGCGACCGGAAGCAGTCCTACCAACATCGAAAGAGAGCGCGGAGGTGCACTCCACGAAAGGTCAACGTCTCCCGGGCGAGGTGCGCACGCAGACATTCTCTGAAACGAGGATATCACGGCTCGATAAGAGTGCAACCAATCCATACCCAAGATAACGTCGAGCGGCTCCATTTGAATAACTATCAAATTCGCGTGAACTTCTCTCCATCAATGACAATAGAACACCGGGACAAGCGGTAGAACTAGCAATAATACCCCGGAGAACTAACCAACACCGATTGAAATCCATTGCATACTCAAGTTCGCTCTCCTAGCAAGCGCCGAACGAAACAAGCGAAAAGGTAGCCCCGAATCAAAAGGACTAAAGCATCAAGCGAATCCACAAGCAAAGTACTGTCACCACGTCGGGGCGACCCGCGAACTCCACTGTGGGCATGGCGTACCTCGGTGGCGCCATGGCGAAAAAGACGGCGGGGCGGCGAGCCCCAACAATCTGTTGTGGCGGTGCGGTAGAGCGGTCGTGCAACTGGCGGTGCGAAGGTGGCGGTGCCGATAGTACCTGCTGGGCGCCCAAGTGAAGGAAATGGCATCGCCGGAGGAGCGATCATCATCCGGAAAGATCCTCGGCGGGACCCATCAAGAAGAAGAAGATGGCACAGCTCCCACTTGATCACGCTAAGCGGGGTTACGCGACACACCCGCTCCTTGTGACCGGTCGGCCACACGGCGGCAATCACCGTCAAGTGCACTCAGCAGTAGTGTCCCTCTCCGCACTTAAAGCAAAGCATGCCACGCCTCAGGACAGACGAAGAGCCGAGTACACGCAAAGAGCGAGGCGCCAAGAAGGAGCGGCCTCGATCGCTTAGACTGAAAGATGCGGTCCTCCTTGAATTTCTTGAAAGTCAATGAGCACCCACTCCCTCACTAGAGCTCCTCTTACGTCACCACCGAAGCTACGATCCACCGACTTCTTGCCCTTTGTGAGTGCATCTCCAACTCCATGCCCCTGGCTTGCTCCACAACAGTTTGTAGTCACAGAGTGGAGTAGCTCCCAACACATGTCGGTACTCGAGGTGAGACCCCGACGGAACCTCTTGGCCTTCGAAGATCATCGTTACATCTTGAAGGGACAAAGCGAACCAAGTTGTTGAACTCGGCCTCATACTCGGCAATAGACCTCTTCCCACGAGCAAAGGTCGTCAAGGCAACCTCCATCTTCTCAACAAAAGAGTAGGGGTAGAACTTCCCTGAAGCGATCAACAAAATCCTCCCAAGTGGTGGACCTTGGCGGCGGTCCTCGAAGACAACACGCCCTCCCACCAAATATCCGCTTGCCCTTTCAGCTGAAAGGCTACAAAACGGACCCTTTGAAGTGAAGACATCTCCAAAGCTCCAAATCGCCTCTCCATGTAGCGCAACCAGTCCATTGCTTGGACCGGTGTGCCGACCACAAGCGAATCAAACCTCAACCCCATCCACTCCAGTGACATCCGCGCCTCGAACCGGTGGATGTGCGGCAGAGCAACAACGGATGCGCGACAGAATGGCTGCGGCGCTGTTGACGAAGAGCACGGATCTCTCCACCAACTCTCTCGGAAAGCGGGGTCTCATCTTGGGCCCCAGCCGAGGCGGGTCAGCAGCAACCCCTCGACATCGACTCAAGCGCTCACGGAGGTGGCTCCACGGAACCTCGCCCGCGGCCACGACCTCCACGACCATGCCACCACGACCACGTCCTCTACCCCTCGGCATAGCTATCAACCACAATCAACAATACACAATGAGTTCAAAGCTCAAAATAAACTCATCCATCAATGAACAACATAACGGAAGCGTAAAACTATATTCGTACCTCTCTCTAACCTACTGTGCACTAGTGTGTCAAGTTTTAGGTTGTTTAACCATTAGCAAATTTTAGTTGATTTACTAAGCTAAAACAAATTTTAACAATTTTAGTTTGCCTATGTTGTTAATCTATTCACCACGGACCTAAAGCCCGCTCTGATACCAACTGTAACACCCCAGCCCAACACTGAGCCTAGAATGCCACCACACTACACTTTAAACTAATAATTCATGACACACTATAAAATTACCTCAAGGAAACAATGATAATCATATCAATGAATCACAAAAGAACATGCATAATTATGAATCAAACGACAATAAATAATCAAGTGGGGATAACCAGATCAACAGTCCAAAATAGCATCAACCAATGAACCCAAACTAATAAAGCAAATTGTCTAGTCCAAATGATATCCTAAACATTATTCAATAACTAACATGTCCAAGTATAAACCAATGTTGAATGAAAAGATTATTATGGCGAATGATCATGTGTCGTCCATGTGCTCTACTCGCTCTCAATTACGGCATCCTCGAAGATCACCTAAAAACAACAGTAGAGCAAGGGTGAGTCCACGACTCAGCAAATACATCCATAAACAACGAACAATAATAAATCATCAGCATTCAATAACTTCATTATCATCACATGCACTTCATTTGTCATTCTCATTCATTAATCTCAAATATCAATGCAACTCTATTCTATATGTCCACATGCACTTCTTTTCACAGATATCACGGTATAGCGTGAGTGAATGCTCGCGACAACATTCACTCTCAAGCCCGTTCCTCCAAAGGATCGGGGACCTCCTCCACTCCCGTGGAGTTGTGATCATCAAGATCACCTTCTCTTATGCAAAGATGCTTATGAATGCAAACATGCAATCTCCATCATAAACATCATTTCCAACTTTTCATCATGCTTGTCAACAAAGATATAAACATACCAATTCATTGTTTGCAATTAAACCAAATAAAAGCACAACAATAATGGTAATAGAAGATAAAGAAAACAGTGATCGATCATTGATCGCTGTCTACCATGCACTTGCCTTTACTAGTTGCGACGCACGATTTGACTAGCAGAAGGCAACAAGCACGACGCTTCTCCTACATTAACTACACACATCTCAATACAAGCTACAGCATCATAAGAATAACAATCAATATACATCGCTCCTACACGTTCCCAAAGATACCACGTTACGCCGGTATCGAAAAACTACCCATTGCTGTCCTAGTACTAAAACGAACGTAACTTTTGACTCGAAAGTCCGATCACCACAAACCACCCCATTCTGGATTCTTTATAAAATTCTCCACATTTTCTTAGATTACGAAGACTTCTAATTAAATCATCTAACCCTCCGTATTTAGCCCAGAAAGCCGATCTGTCCGCTTCGGAACAGCAGGTCTTCCAAATTTCATAACTTTTGTTTTACTCAACCAAAATACGCGTTCTCAGATCCTACAGAACCATGGGACAATTATCTACAACTTTCATGTAGATCAAAATCACTAATTAATCTGTTTACTATTTTTAATAACCAATCTACCAAAACAGCGCCGAAAGACGACAACAGTAAAAACAGCGGTTTTCCGAAAATCATATCTCGAAATCTACTTGTCCGATTGACATGATTAAATATGCTAAAGGAAGCTATCGATATTATCTACAATTAACTAGTAGATGAGATTACCAAAATTCGCCATTACGATACCCGAATATATTGTACAACAAAACAGCATAATAAGCAAACTCATTATTCGGCTTCTCTAATAGAAAATTATAAAACCTCACTAATTAATCTAGATCATAATCTCTAATTAATCTAGAAAAACAGAGAGAATACAGAACTAAAATAGTTACCCACAAGAATAATCTCACGTGCGCACGAGTAGACGTCAAGCCGCGGCAGAAGATGATACTCGGTGGTCGGCTCTGGCTCTGACGACGATGATCGGCGACTGACCGGTCGTCAAAGCGGCGCCGCAGTGCACTCGGCGTCGGTGGAACTCAGCGATCGGGCGAAGAGAGAGCAGCGCCCACGCGTATAGCAATTCGGCACGGCAGACAGCAGACGCCACGCGCGTTGGCTTGGCTCCACGCCAAAAGCCAAAGCGGCGCGAGAAAAAGCGCGCGCACCGGCGAGCACACGGCAACGCAACGCAGCGGCAGCGGCGATCCTTGGTCGGCGGCGACGCAAAAAAGCAAAACGACAAGCGCCACGGCGGCCGCGGGCAATGCGCGACGACGCAGACAATCAACGGCCGGCGGCGTACGCGCCACAACCTGACAAAGAATGCGGCAAACAAAGCACGGCAAAGACACACGCGGGAATCGCGGCGAGCCCAAAGCAGCGCAGCGGTGGAAACAATGACGCCGCGAGGAAAAAGCGCCACACAGACAAGGAAAATTTCAGCGCATGTGTGCGAGAAAAATACATGGCGGCGGCGCGGCTTGGAAAAAAACCGAAGAAAAGAAAAGAAGGCTGCTAGGGTTTTCAAGAAAAAACTCCACAAATCTATTTATAGCTCATAAAAATATTCCGAAAATACTAATTTTCATGAATTCTTTTTATTTAATTACACCCAGGCCCTTAAGAGGTTAATAATTAATTAATTATTGCTACTATTTAATTAATTACTCCCCGACCCTTAAGACGTTTATTAATTATATTTTTCAGAGTATTACAGACAAACAAATCGTCTCCGGGAACAAGGTCTTCACAACTTGACCCACGTTAGTTCAACAATGCAATATGCAACAATAAGGCATTGAACTTCATAAATAAAACACAGTCAAATCACAACAATGCCAAAAAGGCTAACCTCCAAGTGATTAGCGGTCTGACCGCCCCATACGGCCGGTCCGACCGATTGCAGGCCGGTCGGACCGATTCCATAATGGCGGTCGGACCGCCCAAAATGACTTAGCCAAATTTTCATCTTGAAAATCCGAAACCTTCTGGAATTTTCAAATGAATAGAACTTTTGACTGGGAGCTCCAAAAATTATGTGACCACATCCAGGAGACTCCCCTCACTTGCCTACACATCCTATTTTTGGCTTAGCTTCAAAATCCACTTTGAACCAAACCCGGTCGGACCGGCACACACGGCCGGTCGGACCTCTCCACGGGCGGTCGATCGCCCGCCACCGGCCGTATCTCACCACGTGGTCCAGCGAATCTAACAACCCAGCGAGAATTTGCAAACCAACAATGTCATTACCAATTGACTCATCATCCTAAGATCATGCACATATCCTCACGATATCCACAGTGGGGATAATCGATGTCGAGAGGTAGAGTTTGGTTGTGGCCATGGCATGGCCAGGTTGTACCGCCAGTTAAGGTATGAGAATAGTGGAGTGCTTACCTTAGGTAAACTAGTTCCAGGTGTCGAGAATGGATTTCTTTGGGAAGGTTATTGTCTTCCTTTGGTTCTACTAGGATTTTTTGACCAACCGCTGATGGTTGTTTAATTTTTTATTGGGTTAGTGGTTTCAATGTAGTTGGACGTTTTCCCTTGGTTTTATTGGTTCCATAAAGCGATGATTTGTTCATCGGACTGATGAGAGATGTGCTGCTTGTTAACGTTGTTGATTCACAAGGTTGATATTTTATTGTGAGGGTTTGCCTTTCTTGTTGGGAAAACATGATTCGCTTATTCGCTTGGTACTCCGGATAATGTGAACTATCTTTTGTGAGTTCTTTAGCCCGTGAAAGCTTTGACTCTACGTATTTCTTTTGTACTAATTGGAGTGTAGAAGTTTGGTACTTCTTCTTTGGGAAAGAAAGTGTCAAAACTCTTTTGTAACGTTTTGTTGTATTAAAGTAAGAAGTTGTAAGCAGGGAAGATAATTGATATGGTATGAGTACCAAGTTGGGTCAATGGCATGGTACATGATTAATCCTAACCAGTATCCTTGGAAGTGAAATCGATTAAGTTGATATTGTCTTCTAGTAGTTCTTGATGAATTGTGATTAAAGGTATGTTTATACCTACTAGGAATCCGAGATTTATTAAGAGTGTGAGATATTGATGAAATCGTCTGATCATTAGGATTGTGGAATTTGGTAAATTTCTTAGATAAATTGGAGTAATGGGTCTCAATGGATTAATATAACAATTGGTGATGGTTATGTTAAGGATATGTTTGAACATTGCCTTAGAGGACATTAATCCATAAATTATCGTAAATTGGATCTTTGATGATCATATATGGTTGTTAGATTTACATATTACTTGGTATGATTAATTGTTGGAATTGTTTACAAAAGGTTGAAGGGATTGAATATCGGTGAATCTAGAATTTATGAGAGGAGTTCTAGATAGTTTGTCTATATAGAATGACGCGATGAATTTGGTTGTAGTGTTGGTGAGACTTTTGATCGATGCAAGATTTTGATTCTTGAAATTCTAGTGTGATTTAGCCGAAATCTAAACATGAAGAGGAACAGTTGAATATGTGTTTGTACATATTCATGTGATTCACAAAGAAAAATTGGTAGCAACTAAACTTTATAATGAAGCTGTAACACCCCAGCCCAACACTGAGCCTAGAATGCCACCACACTACACTTTAAACTAATAATTATCGACACACTATATAATTACAGCAAGAAAACAATGATAATCATATCCATGGACCACAAAAGAGCAATGCATAATTATGGATCAAGTGATAATAAATAATCCATGGGAATTGTAACCAGGTAAATAATCCAAAGTAGCATCAACCAATGAATCCAAATTAATAAAGCAAATAGTCTAGTCCAAATGATGTCCTAAACTTTATTCAACCTCTAACATGTCCAAGTGTAATCCAATTCTGAATGAAAAGATTATGAAGGTAAATGATCATGTGTTGCCCATGTGCCCTACTCGCTCTCAGTTACGGCGTCCTCGAAGATCACCTAAAGACAACAATAGAGCAAGGGTGAGTCCACGACTCAGCAAACACATCCATAAACAACGAACAATAATAAATCAACAGCATTCAATAACTTCATTATCATCACAGGTACTTCCATTAATATTCTCATGCAGTTATCTTCTCTTTGATTCACAACCATTAATCTCATGTATCAATGCAAATCTAATCTACATGTCCACATGCACTTCTTTCGCGTATACCGGTATAGCATGAGTGAATGCTCGCGACAACATTCACTCTCAAGCCCGTTCCTCCATAAGGATCGGGGACCTCCTCCACTCCCGTGGAGTTGTGATCATTCATGATCACCTGCTCATATGCAATGATGCTTATGTATGCAAAATATGCAAAACTCCATCATAAACATCATATCCAACTTTCCATCATGCTTGTCAACAAAGATATAAACATACCAATTATTTGTTTGCAATTAAACAGAATAAAAGCACAACAATAATGGTAATAGAAGATAAAGAAAACAGTGATCGATCAATGATCGCTGTCTACCATGCACTTGCCTTTACTAGTTGCGACGCACAATTTGGCTAGCAGATGGCAACAAGTACGACGCCTCTCCTACATTAAATACACAAACTTTAATACAAGCTATAGCACAAGAATAGCAATCAATCAACATCGCTCCTACACGTCCCCAAATCTACCACACTTCTCCGGTACCGAAAAGTTACCCATTGCTGACTTATTACTAAAACGAACGTAACTTTTGACTCGAAAGTCCGATCACCACAAACCACTCCATTCTGGATTCTTTATAAAATTATCCACATTTTCTTAGATTACAAAGACTTCTAATTAAATCATCTAACCCTCCGTATTTAGCCCAGAAAGCCGGTCTGTCCGCTTCGGAACAGCAGTCTTACTAAATTCATAATTTTTGTTTTATCCAACCAAAATGCGCGTTCTCAGATTCTACAGAACCATTGGACAATTATATACAACTTTCATGTAGATCAAAAACTCTAATTAGTCTATCTACTATTTTTACTCTACAGTCTACCAAAACAGCGCCGAAAGACGACAACCGTAAAGACAGCAACCTTCCGAAAATCATAACTCGAATTCTACTTGTCCGATTGACATGATTAAATATGCTATAGAAAGATATCGAAATTATCTACAATTAACTAGTAGATGACATTTTCAAAATTTGCCATTAAGGTACCCGAATAAATCATTCAACAGAACAGCAGGCTGAATAGATCTAATAATCGATATCTCCGACTACAAACATCATAACAAACTACCTTACTGTTCCGACAAAATATTCTAGTCTGCATGCATAAAGATACTACGGCCAAGTTAATTAACCACTAATTAGTTTTATGCTACGGCCAAGCTAACTGATATCTCAAAGCAAGCAAACTGGAAAGGTAACCAAGGCAGTACACCTTCCATTGAGTATCTAACCACGACAGTACACAACTACAGATTCGGCTAACCAAGTCGAGCGCATCTCATAAAATAAGATGGAACTCATAAGCACCTAATCAATCGGCGGCGAAGCATGCGATCCGGTCTCCACGCGATAACGGGACTTCGCTCGGCGCCTGGTGGTGCAGGCGGCCTCCACGCGATGGCGTCGACGCGCACGCGGTAGCGGCGATCGGTTAGTCGGCTCGGGCGGGCGAACACACGGCAGCACGCGCGCCCACGTCCACCTGCGGCGCTTCGGCTCTGTGGCGCGGCGATCGGTTGGTGTTCAATAAGCGGCTAACAACCTTGCGCATACGATTGCGATGCTTGGTTGCGGCGTCGCGACAATCGGAAGAGCAAAAAAATAGGCGGCGGCGGAAAAACAAAAGAAAAGAAAATGGGGCTAGGGTTTTCTAGAATTCCCACCGTCTATTTATATAGCTCATAAAAATTCTGAAATATCCTATTTCCACGTATACTAAATTCTTTAATTACGCACAAGCCCTAAATTCTTTAACTAATTAATATTAATATTATTTTTCAGAGTATTACAGAAGCCAATCGATAAAACCGATAGTTGGGATGCAATTATTGTGTGTTAAGGTTTGGTGTTGAGCATCACTACGAGTTGAACAAACATAATTTAATAGGTGGTTTATGCCTATATGACTGTGGAGATCGTCAGATGATAGCATGTCCTTGATGAAAGGGTTCTCGTATAACCTTTTATATTGTGTAGTAGATTCCCTCTAAAATAAATTAGTGGTTGTAGTGAGGTTGTAAGATTTTAGTATACTCTCAATTTAAGGATGAGACGATAAAGTGGTATGAACAATTTGGTGAGCCTTTGGGGGTTTTATAATGGAAGACGCTGGCAATTCGTGCTAAGAATGAATTATTCTTGATATTTGTAAGTATGTCTGCAAGGGATTGTGACTTGTGGGAGTGGTGATGATTCTTTTGGAAAGAAAGTAATGTGATCGCCTTTCGTAATGTCGGTTAAATGAAAAAGGTTGGAGTTTTGCATCCGTGATCTTTTGGAGCTCATGATTTTTAGGGCAGCTGAACCCGTTTCAAGCAAAGTGACATGTTGAAAGATCTTATTGGTTCTTAAGTGGTCCATGCGATTTGTTCTTAAGAATTTATCTTGTTTAATCTAGCAACGTGGTGTAGTAATTATATAAAATAACATTCATCGAGTTTCAATTTGGAGTTTATTTGATTTGTCTTTTTGAGTTTTGTTTATTTTTGCGCTTTCTCTCTCGTTAGATATCGAGGTCCCGGAATCGTCCGAAGGAGCTGAAGGTCAGGGAAGTAGAAGATCGAAGATAAAATAAGACCATCATTGCTATAGCAAGGCAAGTTATACATTTGATCATATTGAACCCAGTTTTCAAAACTATTTTGTTTCAAAGTACCACATTCTATTTTAAGTATTTATTTAAATGCTTCTGGGTTTAGTTATTAATCTAATTTGTTTATATCCACATTGTCTATTATTATGTCATAATCTTTTATCACCCTAGACGGGTTTATTATTTAGTTGGTATTATCGTAGCACCAACGTGGATTGGTTAGATACGAATAGTATTGCTTAGCCATGCTACGAGTCACACATATCATTTGAGTAATATGTGTTATTACTTTGTGATGGCATGTGTTGCACTTAACCAACAGGGTGGGAAAGGATTTGGACTGAGCCAAGTGGTGGATACTAAGTGATGTGGTGGAGCTTTGTGAATAGGAATGATAATCTTTATGACATAGTTAGAAATTAGAAGTCTTGCCTTGGTCAATTAAGGACTTAACTTTGTGCGCCATTAAACCGAGCCTTACTGTTCGACCACATGTCTAGTATTGGATGGGTCTAACTTAGTATGTTATGTATTCTTGACATTAACAACTCAAGTTGTAGGTTAGGAGCTCAGTGGTGGGTAGAGGTGTGTTTCTGTCTTAGTGATGACTCACATCACGGGACGGTTCGCCGCTTCACTGTCCAACAGTGTGTGTCGTACCAAGCGCTATGTGTATGGGTTGGACGACGGTAAAGTATACCGGGAGTGTTAATGCTTGAGATGAAGTTTCTGAAAGGTTTTGTTATGAATGCTCAACGCATACTTCTGTATGGCGAGTCATGGCAGACATGATGAGTTAATATTATCGAGTGTACAACCTCTGCAGAGTGTTAAATAATCTATTCGAATAGCCGCGTCCGCGGTCATGGACATGCTCGGGGATTTCACACGAGGGTTAGATTTTCATAAAACTTTTGGGAAGGGAGTGGTGTGATCTAAGTCATGTGGCTATGTGAAAGAATCTGATTAGACTTTGTGTTCTTTGTGAAAGCAACTGTTAAACTACTACTATTTATTTGTTTTAAACATGCTTTCAATCTATTGTTTTTTATTCAATTGCAAATATTGCTTTTATGCAAAATAACCGCAGAAGTCATTCCTTTGGAATAATCCATCATCTATAAATTGCATTCTGTGGTATGACTTGCGAGTATGGTTGTGTACTCATACTTGCTATAATCAATCGACAAAAGTAGAGGAATCGTCAGTCACTGAGGTCTACTTTAAGGATCGTGGAGAATTAGGTCATGCCACCCTAGCCGATTGCCTGTGGGTATACAGATGGGCTTCATTGAAGTTATTTCGTTTCGTTCTGCTACAGCTTTATTGAGCTATTCGCCTTCTGAGGCATTAATTGTAAGATTTGACCTTAAGGTTGTTACTCTGATAATTATTGTTATTTGTCTATTTATTAGTCATCTCTGTATATGAAAATGATATTCCATCAATGTTGCCACTGTGTACACTAGCGTGATCCTGTACTAGTGCAGTATACACAAAGGGTCCAGATTTGCATATTTGGATCTCGACACAGGGACCAGTAAGGAGAGAAGAAGGAAAGAGCAGAAGAAGGACGGGAGAAGAGAAGGAAGAAGAAGAAGAAAACTAGGGTTTCGTGATCTAACTTTGTTCATCATCCAAATTTGTGGGGTAACGATTTGGACAAAAAAAAATTTGATTTTGATTTATATTTAATTGAAGGTTAGAGTGGATTGATCGTAAGAAATGGTAGATTGGTTATGTCTTGTTTCAATTAGTTGTACTACATAACCTTGCTAGGAGTTTTGGGATATCTTTGTCCAGTTTCATAACTTTACCATGTTGTTGATAATTTCCTTACATTTTCATAGAGTTCAAGATCATTATATTTGGATAATCGGTTGAAACGTTATAACCTCTGGAGTACTACTATCTAGAACTCCATCAGCGTTAATAGCAGTTGTGCAGATTGCTTTATTAGTGTAGTAGATGGTGGAATTAAATTATGGTCAAAACTAGGCTTAGTTAGATAATTCTCGGTAGTTTCCTTAAGTGACATGGTTTTCTATTTTTCATGTGATAGAAAATTAGTTATAAATTGTGAAATCGGTTATTCCGTAAAGTTCCAGATTAACATTCGGGGTTAAAAACGGAGAACTAGATGGTGTAATCAGATAATTTGAATAACTAGAAAATTATAGCAAATTTTATGTAGATTACAGAAAATATATAATATTCTATATTTGGATTCCAGAAGTAAAAGTTATGGGTATTTGATCACCGGGACATCGGGAACGTTGTCCGTTGAAGATGGGTTAGTTGTATCGGGTTTGTGCGTAGGAGCGATATTGAGTTGCTTGATGTTTGTGTACTATTGTGGCATGTGTTTGAGGTGGATTATTGATATTTTTTCAGCGAGTATTGCTTCAAGTTCGGTGGCATTCTAGGTTTAGTGTTGGACCGAAGTGTTACACGCAATTAGCCAAATTAAGAGTTTTCAGAAAAAAAAAATGACTTTAGGCATAGGAAAATTGTGAACCGCGGGGGTCGAGAGGGAGAATAACAGATGCATACTCCACAACCACGCGACACACTCATGCGAGACGTGCCTGAGAATCATGCGTGCGACTGCTAGTGCTGGGCCGCTAGCTTTGTTGCGTGCAAATATGCAGGTGCTATTGGGTTGTGCTGACTGCTCATTGTTAGAGTTTATGTGTTGCACGTGTAAACATTAAAGGAGAGTCTATACATAGAAGGATTTGGCTTTAGATAGAGATAGGTTTTGTCTTTAAGTCAAGGCCGAATCCATCTATATTTGTACTCTCCTATTCTTGTAAGACTCTTGGCAATTGTCCTATATAAACATGTATCCGTGATGAGCCTAGATTGGCAATCACGTTTCCTCCAATTTCACATGGTATCAGAGCTGGCCTCTTCCACATCCACAAACAACTCGCCTAGATCTGTTCATGGCGTCATCTTCCTCCTTGCCGCACGGGCAACTTGGTGCTGTCTCAGAGAAGCTGACCCGTGATAATTATCTGCTATGGAAGGCCCAATTTCTTCCTGCTGTACGTGGTGCCAAGCTCATGAGGATCCTTGATGGATCTGAATCAGAGCCACCTGTAACCTTGGAGGTGGTCAAGGCCGACGGCAAGAAGGAGATCGTCGAGAACCCAGCACATGATGCATGGGTCGCCAAAGATCAGCAGGTGCTGAGTTATCTACTGAATTCCCTCACGAAGGACACTCTTGGTCCGGTTGCCACGGCAACCAAATCTGCACAAGCATGGGAGGCGCTTGAATCCATGTTCTCAGCGCACTCCAAAGCCCGGGTCACGAACCTGCGGATGCAACTAGCCACTCTCAAGAAGGGTGGCATGTCTTCTTCAACATACTTCACCAAGATGTGTGCCATTAAAGATGAACTTGCTACCGTTGGCAAGTTCATAGATGATGATGAGATGGTGCACTTTATCGTTGCTGGTCTTGATTATGATTATAATCCGTTTGTTTCTTCAATTATTGGCCAAGTTGGATCTATGTCCTTGAGTGATTTGTATGCACAGCTGCTGTCTTATGATCAGCGCATGGAGATGTACAGCAATGAAGGAAGCCACTTCCAGTCATCGGCCAACGCAGCTAGTCGTGGTAGGGGTAACAACAACAGAGGTCGCGGCAACTCCAACAGAGGGCGTGGTGGCCGTGGACCACAAGGCCGTGGCAATGGGAGCAGATTCAACACACCCAAGCCTAAGCCACCCTTCTTGCAATCCGGTGTGTTGAATCAATGGCAAGCCACGATGCCAAATTTGCAAGAAGGAGGGACATGAAGCACCAAGATCTTGGTATAGATATGAAGAAGGCGATGACCAAAACAACTCTGACGGATCTGCGCGTAGTGCAACTCTGGGTATGGCTATGATACAAATTGGTATCTTGATAGTGGTGCTCTGGATCATGTCACAAGCGAGCTTGAGAAGCTAACCGTCCGTGACAAGTATACTGAGACGAGATCAAGTCCATCTGACAAATGGTTCGGTATGAAAATTAGTAATATTGGTCATACAATTTTACATACCCACAGTAAAGATCGCATCTAAAGAATATTCTTCATGTACAGAGTGCTAGTAAAAACCTCGTTTACGTTCATAAACTAGCTCTAGATAATGATGCCTTTCTAGAGTTTCACCCCAACTTCTTTCTTGTCAAGGATCGGAAACGAAGAAAATACTTCATCGAGGTAGATGTCAAGGTGGTCTTTATCCCTAGTGTCGCCACACATAAGAGGAGCCTTCAGTAAACAAGCTTATGGAGTCAATAAACCATCCACTACAAGATGGCACAGTAGGCTAGGGCACCCAGCCTTCCCTATTGTGGAACGTGTGCTTAGTTCCAATAAACTTCCTTGTAATAATGATAGACTTCTTGGTTGGTTTGTGATGCTGTCGGTTGGCCAAAAGTCATCAACTTCCTTATACACACCAAATGAAGTGTCAAGTGCCCCTCTTGAATTAATTTTTACAGATGTGTGGGGACCTGCTCCTATCTCCTCCAGTCGCCACATATACTATGTCAGTTTCATAGATGACTTTAGTAAATACACCTGGATCTACCTCCTTAAGCATAAGTCCGATGTCTATCAAGTTTTCCAAAACTTTCAAAATCTTGTGGAAAGAAAGTTCAATAAAAAGATCCTAGCTATGCAGTCGGATTGGGGAGGAGAATACGCAAAATTAAACTCCTTCTTTACTAAGATAGGAATCACCCATCGTGTATCTGTCCTCATGCACATCAACAGAATGGTGCTGCAGAACGGAAACATAGGCACATTGTTGAAGTTGGTCTTGCTCTTTTAGCTCATGCATCTATGCCATTGAAATATTGGGATCAATCCTTTCTTGCTGCCGCCCACCTCATCAATCTCTTACCAAGTAAGGTGATTGACTTTGATACTCCTGTTGAGCGCCTTCTCAAAAGAAAACCCGATTATAACTCTCTTCGGGTCTTTGGTTGTGCTTGTTGGCCAAATCTTAGACCATACAATTCTCAAAAATTGTCTTTCCGCTCTACTCGATGTGTTTTCCTTGGCTATAGCTCCATGCACAAAGGATTTAAGTGTCTTGACATCAATACTGGTAGAATCTATATATCTAGGGATGTCACGTTTGATGAAAATATTTTTCCCTTTGCCAATCTGCATCCCAATGCTGGACCATTGTTGAGAAAAGACCTGGTTTCTCTTCCAAGTCATCTTGCTAACCCAGGGGGTGTATTATTTGTTGATCCAAATATTACTAATGGTATCTCTGGAGTTGATGCTAGCCTGCAGGGTGTTTCATCGGAACAAACAGAAGTGCAAACCGAGTCACATGCACCGACTCCTTCTCAGTATGCGCGGCGGTGTCTCCGATGCGACACATGGGGGCGAAGGCGTGTCGCCGCTTCCCCTACACCGCAAGTTGCGTCGCCACCGCAAGAAGTTGCGTCGCCACCGCAAGTTGCGTCGCCTCCCGTCGCACCTACTACCAGCTCTGACTCAATTGTGTCACCAGCTGCTATTAGTGCTCCTCCACGGCGTCATACAAGATCACAAAGTGGGATTGTTAAGCCTAAGAATTTCACTGATGGTACAATACGTTGGTGTAATCTCTGTGAAACAGGTGAGCCAGAAAATCTACAAGAAGCTCTTAATGATTCTAAGTGGAGACAGGCTATGCAAGATGAGATTAATGCACTTCTTCGGAACCAGACCTGGCGTCTTGTTGAAGAAAAGAAAGGTACAAATTTGATTGACTGTAAATGGGTGTATAAAATTAAGAAGAAAGCTGATGGCACAATAGATGGATATAAAGCTCGTTTGGTAGCAAAGGGTTTCGTCAAAGATATGGTATTGATTATGAGGACACTTTTAGTCCTGTTGTTAAGATAGCTACAATCAGATTAGTACTTTCAATGGCAGTATCCAAAGGATGGTGCTTGAGACAACTGGATGTTCAGAACGCGTTCTTGCATGGTGTTCTGGAAGAGGAGGTTTATATGAGACAACCACCAGGTTTTGAGAGTACGGATGCTCCTCATCTTGTGTGTAAGCTTGACAAAGCTATCTATGGATTAAAGCAAGCTCCGAGGGCCTGGTATGCTAAACTAAGTTCTAAGCTCATTGATCTTGGGTTTGTAGCCTCTAAATCAGATACTTCTTTATTTATTTATCAAAAGTCAGACCTTACTATTTATATGCTCATATATGTTGATGATATTATTGTGACAAGCTCTTCAAATGAAGCAGTTTCAGCTTTGCTCTCTGATCTTCGCAAGGATTTTGCACTAAAAGACTTAGGTGATTTGCATTATTTTTTGGGAATAGAAGTACAACACAACAGCAAAGGATTGTTATTGTCTCAGGAGAAATATGCTCGGGAAATCCTTACTCGAGTTGGTATGTTGAATTGCAAGCCGTCCCCTGCGCCTCTCTCTACTTCAGAAAAACTTTCTTGTAATGATGGAGTACAGTTAAGTTCAGATGATGGTACTTGGTATAGAAGTGTGGTAGGAGCTCTTCAGTACCTTACGCTTACTAGACCAGATTTGGCTTTTTCAGTTAATAAGGTATGTCGGTTTTACATGCTCCTACTCATTCATTGGATTCTTTGTGAAAAGAATTCTACGATATGTGAAAAATACTTTGAGTCTTGGCCTAGAGATTGTGAAGTCCAGCTCCGTATTACTAAGTGCTTTCTCTGATGCGGATTGGGCTCGCAGTATTGATGATAGAAGATCGACTGGAGGGTTTGCAGTTTTCTTTGGTCCGAATCTTGTTTCTTGGAGTTCCAGAAAACAAGCTACAGTATCACGTTCTAGCACTGAAGCAGAATATAAATCCATGGCCAATGCTACAGCTGAGGTAATTTGGATGGAGTCTTTGCTAGTGGAACTTGGTGTTCGGTTAAAAGAACCACCAGTTTTATGGTGTGATAATTTGGGAGCTACTTACTTGGCAGCAAATCACATGTTTCATGCTCGAGCTAAGCATATTGAAATAGATTTTCACTTTGTCGGAGAGAGAGTTGTTAATAAGCGATTCTGAGTTAGTCTTGTGTCTACAAAAGAGCAAATAGTGATGGCTTTACCAAGGCTCTTCTATTCTGAAGCTAGATGATTTTAAAGGCAATCTAAATCTCAAGAATAAGAGAAGTTTAGATTGAGGGTGGCTGTTAGAGTTTATGTGTTGCACGTGTAAACATTAAAGGAGAGTCTATACATAGAAGGATTTGGCTTTAGATAGAGATAGGTTTTGTCTTTAAGTCAAGGCCGAATCCATCTATATTTGTACTCTCCTATTCTTGTAAGACTCTTGGCAACTGTCCTATATAAACATGTATCCGTGATGAGCCTAGATTGGCAATCACGTTTCCTCCAATTTCACACTCATGTCAACTGAGCCACACTATTGCATCACCCATTTGTCCTGGTCTAGCCGTGACCAGTGAAAGCCAAGAACAAGACTGTACTAGTCCGAAGATTGAGCTGAATTGATGTGCACACTTGTAAGTTAAAAAGTATACACATTATATACAGTCTATTGTTTTTTTAACACGGTGTCCATCGACACCGGTGGACCGAGTGCTCCGCCCCCTGATTGGGATCCATCTTAAAATAGGAAGAGTTAAGCCAACCAGGTATCTCGCGGGGTACGAAACGCAACGATCCAGCCGCCTCGCACGCTGACGCCCACCTCCACCAAACCCAACGTGCCAACCTGTTGGTCCTTTTCCTATATGGCCGGACGAAGGATCGCAGCACGGCTCGCACACTCCCCCTCGCTGCTCCTGCTCCATCGCGCCGCCTCGGCCGCGCGCCGTCCCAGTTCACCCTTCTCCCCGCGAGGTACAGCCGCTTTCTCTTCCCTCTTCCCCGCATCCTGTACACGTTTCTTTGTTGGGCCTGGACTCTCCGCGTCCTCGTGGTGTACGTCCTTCTAGCCTGGGTGCCTCCCGATTTTGCCTGGTTTGTTAGGTGCTTGTCTTGGTTGCGATTTCAAAAATCGGCTTGTTAGTTTGCGGCTGGGTTCGGGCTGTAGGCGCTCTGATGGTATCTGCTTGGTCTGGGTTTCTTTTGGGACGTATTGGGTGGATTGGTATTGTTGATATGGACTTGGATGAGTTTGGGAGAAGAAGAGGAGAAATTAGTATTCAGTAGGAGTAAAGTGTCTCAGTTGCAAGAATTAAAAGAATTAAAAGGAATGCACGGTATGATGACATGAAAGTATGGGAATCAGAGTTGCTACGCAAGGATGTAGTTATCTTGATACTATTTTTTTTCCTCTATGACTTTTGCTATGAAAATATTGCTTATCTCCACTTGAAAGTTCCCAAGTTTTCAATTCCTTGTGAACTAGCTGAGACCCTACGTGATTCTGGTCTAGCATCCAAACTCTCCCTATCAAGTGTTGCGAAAACGGAACGATAGTGCCTGCTGAAACATATTAGAACAAAACTAGGAAGAAATAGTTTATTTTTAATTTGAAAATTAATTAGCATATGAAGACATGTATTTTTGAGCCAAGTAATTAAATGCAATGGTTTAATATTATACAAACAATTGCATCGTATGGCAGTGCTCGAAAGAGATAGATATGATTCCGAAAATCACCTTAGCTTGATGTCGCAGGTAGCCGATTGACTCTTGTAGTCTGGGACTCTGGACTATGGTAAACCAAATACTTGGCAAAGACATAAAAGATAGTTGATTAAACCAAGCTACGTTTATCTTATGAAATACTTCTGAATTTCTAACGGTTACATATATAAACACAGAATAAACAATACTGCTTTCTATTTAGAAATATGGTAAAAAGTTGCAAAAAAAGAAAGAAAGATAAAATCATGGAGAAAATCATGACGATTCCAATTGGTTCTTGACTGTTTCTTGCCTCCAAAGTGATCTATATTAAATTGGAATACTAAAATTAGTCGGTTCAGACTATTTTGTGGCTTTGTGCTAGTAACTGACACCGGCCAGCCGGCCATTGATGAAAACAAGTTTTGAATCAAGATGCTGAGTACAAGATGCTAGCAACTAAAGACATGGCAATCCTGGGGAAGTGCGCATATCAGAGCTCAGTCAGTCTTTGGTTAACTTTGATTTAGTAACTTGATTCTGTTATCTAGGTTTTCGTGTTTTTATTTCTCTTGCATTTCATCTTTTTCATTTTCCTTTCTTCTTTATCTTTCAATGAATATAAGGCAGAGGGCATCTTGACCTTCTTTGCTGAAAAAAGTTCTGGCTGGAGTTACTGCCCACCTGGTAGAAAGTAGTCCATTATTATGTACTGGTTTCTGGAATCTTGCCTCTACATCTGAAGTAGTTCTAGGAGATCAACTCATTACTTTAATCATTAGTCATTACTCTAGGAGTGTAGTTGATATGTGCATCAGTCCATGAGTCCCTTATGGAAGTATTGTTTTTTTTCCTTCTTCTTAAATTGATGGCGAGAGACTAATTCCTTTTGGAAGTTCAGTAAATGCCTAAATGGATGTATATTTTTGTTATTTTATAATTATTGTGAGAATTTTTCAGTCTCTAGGAGAAAAGTTGAGTCTCTGATCTCACCTATTATTGTTTTATTTTAGCTGTTTTGTTCGTGCTGTTTTTCCATTTCAGGTTATTCAAAGATGTCTGATTCAGTTGGAATCAATGGCCACAGCACTGTTACACGGGTGCTATTTTGTGGCCCCTATTGGCCTGCTTCTACTAATTACACCAAGGAGTATTTGCAGAACTATTCTTTTATTCAGGTTAGTTGCCCTTTTACATGTAAGCATGCATGAAAGGTGCAACTACATGTCAGTTGAGTGGTGAAATTCCGAGATGCATGTGAATATAGCTGATCTTCCTCCACTTTTAATTTATTTTTGTACTAGTAGGCTTGATATAACTAAAATTTAAAACTTTTCAACTCACATGTAAGGCTAATATTACATATATCATTCTTTGCTCTTCTGTTAGCTACCTGTACTGCACAGCAAGACGTCTTTAGATGACTCTATTGGTTTAAGTTTTTTTGGCCCTTGTAATACATAGCTCGACTTTGAGAGCAAACATTTGATGGCCATATGGCCCTGAAAACAATGGAGACAGAGCACATGCTCTGCTTTCCCCATTTCAATAAGAGGACTAGAGGAGCAATCTGATCAAATAAGATTGTGCAAGGACCCGATGCTGATGCGTTCATGATAATGAACTACCTTTGTCAATGGCACAACATTGTGCAATTTCCAACATTTTTCTTCATTGCTACAACATTGCAGAATCTACTATTTTTCACTTCGTTAGTATCAGAGCTTCTGTTCAGTACAAAGTTTGTCTGTAAAGACATTCAGTATATATTTATTGATCCAATTTTTCTTGCCGATATAAATAAGTAACTTTATAAGAGCTTCACATTACTTAAAGTTTTGTAAGTGAGGCTTGTTGCTGGTTCCGTGTTTTCTTGTTTAGTTGGATTAATATGTGTACTCACCTTGTTTTTCATTGTTACTTTCTGCATTTGGATTACTAGAAAAAAATCCCGAATCCTGATATTCTAATATAGTAGTTTGATGATACGTGCTTACGTTATAGTCTTGAGCATTTTTTTTGTGCTCCTGCGCCACATGTGACTACATGCATGCATGGATTTGTGTCTGACCACATTTCAATGCAATTTATCAGGTTGACGAAGTAGGTCTTGAGCAGGTACCTGATGTAATTGACAACTACCACATATGTGTAGTGAAAAATCGACGTATAGATTCAGATATCATTGCCAGGGCAACTCAGATGAAGATTATTATGCAGTATGGTGTTGGATTAGAAGGTGATTATAAGTCTGGTGTTATCCTGCCTTCTTAATTGATCTATCGACATAACTAGCTTGTCTTATATTGGGCATGCAATTTTCTACAGGTGTCGATGTAAATGCTGCTACAGAACACAAAATTAAAGTTGCACGGATACCTGGGAGTACGACAGGAAATGCGGTCGCTTGTGCAGAAATGGCAATCTATCTAACTCTAGGTGTTCTGCGGAAGCAAGTATGTTGTATGGCTAGCAGTTTTCACCACTTGGAAGTCCTCTTTAAGTTTTCCGTATTTCAAAGCTTCTAGCTGATGAATGTTCACCACACTCTCTTCTCACTAGACCATTTTCACTCTGAATTTTCCTTGAAAGATCGATGCAAGTATGAAGCAAGCTAGCATGGATTATTCTGCGGCACTAGTTTATTGGTTGTAAAATAACCTGTATTAAAAAATCTTAATGTTCAATGGGAGACTTTTCCTATGATTTAAGTTAACTACTCTGAATTTCAGGTCTGCACTTTGGAGTTTGGATAACAAAAGAAATTTCTGAGTAAAAACTTGAGACTGAAATTTCCAAAAATCATATGGTTCATCTCCTTTGTTATTTCCATTGACCATGAATTTTTTCACTGCCAATTTACTGAGACATTTTTATTACATAGGACTTGAAAGGTCATAATAGAAATATTTGGAGGTTGGAATGTCATGTGTTCTGAACCAGTGTTCTCAGGGGTAAAAGGGCCTGCAAAGCTGCAGAAATCTGGGAACACATTCATGATGACTATATTAAGCCTAGTTTTTGTTTCAAGTGGGTCCTTGACTTAATATAGTGTCCAGAAATTTAGGCAATTGGAGTCTCTTTTAGATCCATGGTTCATCACTTCATATATATCTGTTCAATATTCAGTTCTTTAATATATACAGTACCTTCCCAGCTTTCATCATTTGGAGGATAGTTTGCTTGTTTCACTTTTATAAATTTAAGTTAGATGCTGTCACTTGTAATGGACCACTCATGTTTTGGACTTTGGGCATACCTTGCAGAAGGAGATGGATACTGCTGTGAATGAGAAGGACTTGGGCCTTCCAGTTGGAGAAACAATATTTGGAAAAACAGTATGCTCTTCGTATAAGATACTTTTACTTGTTTCATCTAGTTTCCACGGGAAGAATCCCATTTGTGTAGTAACTTGTATTTATGATTCACTGTCTAGATCCTTATCCTGGGGTTTGGAGCCATTGGCGTGGAAGTTGCCAAGAGACTAAGATCATTTGGAGTAAAAATTCTTGCTACGAAAAGAAATTGGTCGTCGGATACATTGCCATGTGGTAAGCTGCAGTAGTTGCATTGTCAATCCCTGTATAAATATTTTTTGTTCTGTTCCTCTCTCTTGAAACGTTGCCAGTGCAGAGATTGATGGGCTGGTTGATAAGAAAGGTGGCCCACAAGACATGTATGAATTTGCTGGAGAAGCTGACATAGTTATAACATGCATGACCTTAAACAATGAATCAGTTAATCCTTCTCTATGCGCATTTGTTTAAATTTGTTTTGCCAGCCAACCTCTTTTTGACTTTGATTACCAAGTGATCAAATTTACAGGTTGGAATCGTGGATCATAAGTTCCTTTCAGCAATGAAAAAAGTATGTGCATTTGTTTCTAGCATACTTATCTGCAAGTGATCAGGTTTACAGGCTCTTGTTTTTATTGATGTCCTTCTATGATTCATGCTATCGGACGAGAATATCATTACAACAAAATCTTAGCTAAATTACAATATTATAATAACATTGGATTATTAGATGATGCTGGCGGTCGCAGTGGAATAACCATCCCCCCTTTTCTTGTAGGGATCATATTTGGTCAATATTGCTAGAGGACGCCTACTGGACTACAAGGCTGTGTTTAATCACCTTGAATCAGGTCATTTAGGTGGTTTAGGTATTGATGTTGCTTGGACGGAGCCATTTGATCCAGAGGATCCAATTCTTAAATTCTCGAATGTTATTATAACACCACATGTTGCTGGTATCACGGAATACTCTTACAGAACGATGGCAAAGGTTTGCACTGGTTTCTCTGCAGCGCGCATAGTTACTTTTCAATAATATTGTACTTTTAATAGTTATTTTTTGACACTTGATTAATTGTCAGGGCCTATAATTATATAATAATAGTACCACAGGCTTGTTATGGAAAAGCTGTTTTGCGTTAGAAGAACATTCTTTTTGCATAACTAGAAATCTCACTAAACAAGAACCCACATTCTTGAATTACTTTGAAGGGGGCCATTCAACCCCTACATAGATGGGCATGTGGTATCATTTTCTACCGCACCAAATTATTTTCTAGACAAGGGAAGTAAGTAACCAACATGATCACTAATTGTGTAGTGTATTGTCATATAAGTATTTGAATTGTTCTATGTAAAAGAACACATTATTGCTGATTTACGTGACCATTCCTCTCGTAGTCACTTTTGCTCTGGTTTGCGTGGTGCAGGTTGTTGGTGATGTTGCCCTCAAGCTTCATTCTGGGGAGCCAATCACCGAAATAGAATTTGTGAACTAGATTAGGAAGTACCTGGCAGTCGTAGACGCGGCATTATCGATGGAATTCAGACAGATAACTAGAATTATCTGTTTAAGAGAGAAATCCTGTGTCTGTAGGGAATAATAAATCGGTAATGCTTGTAAGGACATGGAACAAGATGCTATTCTCTCTTGATAAATTGTTTATTCTCTCTTGATAAATTGTTTTTCCTACCATAATCCGTTGTCCATCCTGCTATACTGGTCTTGTTGTGTGCCTGCCTCGGCCGGCAAATCATAGCAATTCAGCCGGATTATTTATGTAATTTTTCGTGCCTTCGTTTCACAGTCGTTGCATGTTGGATTACAACAGATCTGAAGCAAAAAGCATCCAATTCTTTCCCGGATGGGTCACTCGTTGGAATCCTAGCTAGGCACAATATTCTGCAATATTGCGTGGATGGCCTATTTGCCTCAAAGCCAATCTGAAACAAATAAAAGACAGTACTGAAACAAACTACCCGAATAAATCAAATATATTGATGGAACAAAATCAATGTGCTACTAAAACAATATCAGTCTTATTTTTATTCTGGTCTTATGTTTTATGCAAACAATACAGAGACTTGGAACCAAATGACCTTTGCAACAAAAAAGTACTGAAACAGCTAGAATATACTACTAACAAATGAAGCTGGACTATACGCAATATATGCCTTGTTTTCTTAGTTTGTCACAGGAAACATGTTGGTTCAACCGGATCGAAAATCGGGCGCACTCGGTTTAAAAGTTATGGATGTTTATATATTGAAAATACATCATTATTTTTTCAGTCTCATCATGGGCTTTGATAGCCTAGGTGCACGACGCTAGGCCAGAAAACGAGCACACGACCGATAGTTAAACCGTATCAACCCAACATAACAAACAGAAGAGGTCTAACAGGCTGGGCTTCAAGCGGCTTAGCCTTAGGTTACAAAAGGGTTACTAGGCCTTGATCCAAGCTGAAGCTGAGGAAGCCCTGAGTCTAGTTTAATGTCTACAGGCATGTTCTTTTAAATCTCATTACCGTTAAAGGGCTTCTTCATAAAATTTTACCATGTTTGGCACTTCTCTTGTGAGAAGCTACAGCATCAAGGCATCAAGCTCAACTCTCCCTGCTTAAGAGCGCCGAAGAGAGCATCAAGACATAAATAGCATGGAGAAGTCAATAACTGGGTTATATGTCATACTTAAGAGTGCCAAAAAGAGCATCAAGAAAGTTCCAATCATGTGATAATGGTTCAAAACGCTACTAACTTCAAGAAGAAGGGTAAGTCGGGAAAGAGAAAAGGCAAAGAAAAGACTCAAGATAAGATTGAGAGTCTCAAAGCTAAACTTAAGAAGCTCAAGCTGGGTCCTAAGGCTAACACAAAATATTACCATTATCATGAGATTGGCCATTGGAAGAGAAATTACAAGAAGTACTTGGCAGAAATGAAAAAGAACAAAGTAAGTAAGACTTCCAGTTCAGGTATAAATGTTATAGAAATTAATCTTGTCACTTCTCCGACCAGTTCTTGGGTATTTAATACCGGATCGGTTGCTCATATTTGCAATTCGATGCAGGGACTGATAAGGAATAGAAGTTTGACAAGAGACGATGTTGATCTTCGCGTGGGCAATGGAACAAGAGTTGCTATATTAGCTATTGACACTTTACCATTAGCTTTTATGCTCAGGATTAGTTATGGAACTAAATAATTGTTATTATATTCCAACCTTAAGCAAAAACATTATTTCGCTTATTGTTTAGGAGCAGAAGGTTATGAGTTCAGAATAAAAAAATAATTGTTGTTCAATTTATTTTTGAAGATATGCTTTATGGTCATGCTCCATTGGTGATTGAATTATATATTTTGAATCTTGAGGATATGCCTGTCTATAACATAAATGCTAAGAGAATTCGACCTAATGATTTGAATCTCATTTTTATTTGGCATTGCCGTCTAGGTCATATAAATGAAAAGCACATAATGAAGCTTCATAAAGATGGTCTTCTAAACTCATTTGATTTTGAATTATTTGAAACATATGAATCTTATTTACTTGGCAAGATGACAATGACACCTTTCACGACCAGAGGTGAGAAGGCAAGTGATCTATTGGTCATAATACATTTGGATGTATGTGGACCAATGAGCACTTCGACCAGAGGTCGTTTTCAGTACTTCATAACTTTTACTAATAATTTCAGTAGATATGACTATGTCTATTTGATGAGGTATAAGTCGAAATCTTTTGAAAAGTTCAAAGAATTTCAGTATGAAGTGCATAATCAACTTGGTAAGACAATTAAATATCTACGATCTGATCGTGTAGGTGAATATTTGAACCATGAGTTTGGTGATCATCTAAAAAAATTCAGAATTGTTCCACAACTTATTCCGCTGGGAACACCTCAATGGAATGGGGTGCCTGAACGACGGAATTGAACATTGTTGGACATGGTTCGGTCAATGATGAGTCAATCTGATCTTCCATTGCAATTATGGGGATACGCTCTAGAAACAACGGCTTTTACTTTACATAGGGTCCATCAAAAATAGTAGAGAATACACCGTATGAGATATGGATCAAGAAATATCATGGATTGTCTTTTATAAGAATATGGGGTTGTGAGGTTTATGTAAAACGTTCGATGTCTGATAAACTCACACCCAAGTCCGATAAATGCTTTTTTGTGGGGCATCCTAAGGAAACTAAATGATATTATTTTTATAATCAGGTCAAAAACAAAGTGTTTGTTGCCCACAATGGTGTCTTATTGGAGAAAGAGTTTCTTTCCAAAGGAGTCAGCGCGTGCAAGGTGCAATCGAAGAAATTCAGGAAACATCTGAAAATGTTTCAACTCCTACTGAACCTCTACAGGATGAACAAAATATTATAGAACCTGTAGATGAGACATCAGCCCCATGTAGATAAAAAGGCCACGTCAATTGCCTATAAAGTATGGGCATTGATGAGAACATGATCCCTATGGATACAACCGTATTTGCTATGCT
Organism: Hsuehochloa calcarea; assembly: GCA_036346395.1. Lineage (NCBI taxonomy): Eukaryota > Viridiplantae > Streptophyta > Magnoliopsida > Poales > Poaceae > Hsuehochloa > Hsuehochloa calcarea. The sequence goes on along the minus strand of JAYEVG010000104.1, from coordinate 109,138 downwards.
TGTTGTTCCAATTACAAGAACTCGTACACTTCACTTATATTATCATGTGAGCTCATTTTTAGGAGTATCTTTATATTACATGAACTATATGATATTGCCTAATAAATGTGTTGTTATTTTCAGGAATATAAGACAGAGAGTGGTTGATTTGCAAGAGTTCGAGCTGGACCTATTTTGGAATCCAATTCGGCCTCCGGAGACAGCACTGACTTCAAACGTGCATAACTTTCACATACGGAGTCCGTTGGAGCTCCACAAGTACTTGATGAAAATATTATCTCATCATCTTCCCAACGGATCCAGTCCCACCTCCAAATTCCTTTTGTACAGTTCGGAATAGTCAAAATAATCCGGCACTGTGATAGCCCAACAAGCCCGAAGTAAAAAGGCCATAACTTTTGCAAACAGAGTCCGATTCGGGTGTTCTTGAGCTTGTTGGAAAGCTTATTCCGGGACCTTTCCAATGGATCTAGCCTCACCTCTAAATTATTTATGTGGACTTTAAAATCATCAAAAGAAGATACTATATCACTAATTTGTGACAATTTGGGCCTTGTAATCGTACTAGAATTGGCCCATACGCTAGCCGGCCACCTAAAGGAACCCATTCTGTTCACATGAACGTAACACATCCATAAACAGTACATGCTTAGTACCATCCTCTATTTTATTAGCTATATGCGGATTCCCCTTCCCTATATAAGGAGGTCGCACCCATCTAGTTTTCTCGGATTTCGTTGAGTTAAGGTTTAGCCCTTTGTGCAAACTTCTGTTCTTCAGTTGTGTCGGACAACCACCTGTTAAGACAGCCTTCGGAATCCCACCTTATCAGTATTTTATAAATATTTGCAATACATCAGATTGTGTTTTATCTTGTTCTTGCTTGTTCTTCGATTGCATGCAGGAATAGACCTTCGTGGTCAGGTTGATCGTGCTTACGGCAAGGTCAATAACATCTCAGAGTTGGTTCAACGATTGCTAAGGCACAAGCGTCGTCGTATGGTTGTAGTCGAATTGCGAGAGTCACCTCCATCAAAATCGATATTTATCAATTTCATCGAAAGATCGGGCACCCGTCTTCATCAGGTAGTATCAGAGCTCAAGTTGATCAGTGAGATTCCTTTACCTACAGTCCACGAAAATCAAAAAATATTAGGGTTAGTTCATCCCTGTCCGAGCCCCATTGTGCTTTGTAATTTTTCAATTTTTGCTTGTCGAATTATTGGTTACATCGTCATGTCTAGTTGCTTATTCCTAGCTTAGTTTTGTCTAGTTTATCATTGTCTAGTTTGCATCTTGATATTCGTGTTCCTTTGCGTAGCTTTATCATTGTGTCCAACTTCGCGCTAAAAAAATCTCTGGCCGCTTGCTATCGCGTCAACCAAAGCAGTCTACCATTGCTGCTGCGGCAACCAAAAATCCCTGCCGTGGCAACCACAATCCCTGCCGCCACAGCCACTCCCTGCCACGGTAACCACCCACCGCTGCAGCTTGCTGCCCTGGCAAACAAAATATCCTGCCATTGCTGCCGAAGCAACCAAAACCACCTGCCATCGCTGCCGCGGCAAATACAACCTCTATCGCCGCTTCCCATCTCTGCCAATCCCTGTCGTGGCACCAAAAAATAGCCTGCGCCACCACCTCTCGCTGCCACGTCACACATCTTGCTGCCATTGCCAATCCCTACCGTGGCACCCAAAACAGCCTGCCGTCACTGCCTCTTGCTGCTGTGGCACGAAACTTGCCGCACGCAGCCGCTCCCCTGCCGCGGCACGCATCTTAAACTGCCGCTGATTCCTCCCCTGCTGCGGGAACCACATCCGCTGCCAATTGTTGATGTGGCCACCAAAACACCTACCGTGGCAGCCACCATATCATATCAATCAATCAAAGCAAAGTTTGATCAATGTTTTGTCTCATTGCGTTCTTTCTCTCTATTTGATGATTTTGGGTCTTTCTTTGATCCGTGAGTTTTTGCTTAGTTTCTTCACGTGATCTAGCTTGCTGTGACGTGTAGGAATCTATCTAGGATTATTTTGATCATCAATCACCCACGAGCAAGAGCTTTGACCTAGTTTTCGTTTTGACTCGATTTTGAACCTCTCTTCAATCCAATCGAAAAGGATCGTTATTCTTCCAAGAATTATCACAATCTTTGATTGGAATAGCTTCCTGATATCATAGAGAAGGTGTGTTCCAAGTTTCATCAAGTTTGGATTAGTATATCAAAAGTTTCATCTATTTTCATCTTCGTCGTCGGGGTTATTCTTACATTACGTGCACCAATGGTCGGATCGCCCATAATCGATCGTCGATCCAGGAGAAACCGGTCGACCGGTGTTGTCCAATGATCCGACCGCGATGCATTAAGTTGCTTCAATCTTTGTTGATTTTATCTTATTGCTCAGGGGTTTAAATTAGCTTCAATATTAGTCTTTCGATGTACTGATATACTGATCTTCATAGTTTCCATAGCTACTGGAGTAAAGTTTTATTGAATCAATTATTTATGGAAAAGTGAGTGTGCTCCTATTCACCCCCCTCTAGTCGTCTTTTCGGTCCAACAAGTGGTATCAGAGCCCAGTTAGTTCAATCTTGATCTTAACCGATCACTGAACTTGGCGATGGATAGATACTCCACAAAGTCGCATATCTTCGATGGGCACGACTATGCCTATTGGAAGAATCGCATGCGAGTCTTCCTTAAGAGCGAAGGGCATGCTATATGGGAGGTTGTTCGAGTCCCGCTCGTTGTGCCCGAAGTTGCTACGCCGGCTTCAGAAGCCCTTTTGGCTAACAACAATAAGGCTAAAAACCTCTTGTATGGTGAGCTTGGGAGACAGGAGTATGATCGGTTTGCAATCTTGATTGCGCTGAGATTCGAATACTCTCGAAACATACCATGAGGGTTCGTCCCAAGTCAAGAAAGTACGCCAAACAGTCTATAAGCGTGAATACAACAAATTCGAGATGCGTCCTGGAGACAGCATCGATGATATTTTCAGTCGCTTTAATAAAGTGATTAATCAGATGAAAGCTGTTGGTATTGAATATTCTTAGTCTAAAAATGCCACCCATCTCTTGGCTGCAATCAACACCAAGGAGTGGGAGATAAAGGCTACTGCCATTGAGGAGGATGTCAATCTTTCTGATCTGACTTTGGAGCTTCTCTATAGCAGGCTCAAGACTCATGAGTTTAAGAGGATTGATCATCCCAAGAAAGAAAATATGACTTTGGTAGCGGACCCGCTCAACTGGTGAGCTTGTTTTTTGAATTACTAGAGTTGCTATGATTTTTGGAGCTGACTTTTCTGAATCTCTTGCTGGTTCTCTAAAATGCTTGATTTCATCTTCTTTTTCTGAGTTCTGATTTTGGCACCGTCGTTTGGGGCACATTGGTTTTGATCACCTGACGCGAGTTAGCAACCTTGAGCTCATGAGAGGTTTGCCCAAACTCAAAGCCGTCAAAGATGCTGTTTGTGTGCCCTGTAGGCATGGCAAGCAAGTTGCCGCCTCACACCCTTCAGTGACTATGTTCATGACTGACGGACCGGGAAAGTTGCTTCATATGGATACTGTTGGTCCTACTAGGGTTCGGTCAGTTGGTGGAAAATGGTACATTCTTGTCATAGTCGATGATTATTCTAGATACACTTGGGTGTTCTTTCTTGTTTCGAAGGATGAAGTTTTTGGTTATTATCATGATCTTGTTCTTCGTTTAGCTTTTGAACTTCCGGATGCCTTGAGAGCGATCCGCGGTGACAATGGCACGGAGTTCAAGAATGCCTCATTTGCTTCTTTTTGTGCTGAGCGTGGAATTGAGCATCAGTTCTCTTCTCCACACGTCCCTCAACAAAATGGCGTTGTGGAAAGGAACAACAGGACCCTGGTCGAGATGGCTAGGACGATGCTAGATGAGTACAGCACGCCGAGGAGATTTTGGGCCGATGCTGTTGCTACTGCTTACCATATTGCTAATCGTGTCTTTGTGAGATCTTCTTTGGGTAAGACTGCTTATAAGCTTCGATTTTGTAGAAAACCCTCTGTCTCTTACTTTCGAGTCTTTGGATCTAAATGTTTTATTCTAAAGACAGGAAATCTAGATAAATTTGAGTCAAGAACTTTTGATGGTTTATTTCTTGGTTATCCTGCACATTCGAGGGGTTTTTGGGTTTTTAATGTTGAAACTAATTTTGTTCAGGAGACATGCAATGTTACCTTTGATGAGACTAGCCCTGGAGCTAGATCAGATATTTCAGGTGATACACAGGTGATAGAGAGCATATTCATAGAGGAAGATGATGAAGGACTTGATATTCCTCCACCTGGTGTTGTTGACGCTCCTATTCCAGCACAAGAACCTACTGTGACTACATCGCCTTCAGATGAGGCTCCTGCTGTATCTTCATCATCAGCAGTACCTGCGGAGGTTGAAGAGATGTTTTCCTCTCCGGGTGCACCACTTCACATTCAAAGGCAGCAACCTCCGGATCAGATAATAGGTAATCTCCATGAGCGAGTCACTCGCTCCAGGTATAATGATCCAAATCTCTACTCATTACTGCATTTGTTGCTTCTTTTAAACCTCGCGATATATCACATGCTTTATCGATTCTAGTTTGGGTTAATGCCATGCATGAGGAGTTAGAGAATTTTGAGAGGAATAAGGTTTGGAACCTAGTAGAACCTCCTAGTGGCCATAATGTTATAGGAACTCGCTAGGTTTTCAAAAACAAACAAAATGATGATGGTTTTGTAATTAGAAACAAGGCTAGGTTGGTAGCTCAGGGTTTTAGCCAAGTTGAGTGGTTGGATTTTGATGAAACATTTGCTCCTGTTGCTAGACTAGAAGCCATTCGCATTCTGCTTACATTTGTTGCATCTAAGAGCTTTAGATTATATCAGATGGATGTTAAAAGTGCCTTTTTAAATGGTTTCATTGAGGAGGAAGTTTATGTCTTGCAACCCCCGGGCTTTGAGAATCCCAAGTACCCAAATCATGTGTCCAAGCTATCCAAAGCCTTGTATGGTCTTAAGCAAGCCTCTAGAGCCTGGTATGATAGACTTAAGACCCTCCTGCTTAAGAATGACTTTGAGATGGGTAAAGTAGATAAGACTTTGTTCATTCTTAGGTGTGGTAATGACTTCCTGCTTGCTCAAATTTACGTTGATGATATTATCTTTGGTGGTTCTTCTAATGCTCTTGTTTCCAGCTTTTCTGAGACTATGTCTAGGGAATTTGATATGAGTATGATGGGAGAGCTTAATTACTTTTTGGGGCTTCAAATTAAGCAATGCAAGGAAGGGATCTTCATCCATCAGACGAAGTACACTAAGGACTTGCTCAAACGTTTCGACATGGGTGACTGCAAGCCAATCTCCACTCCCATGGCAACTTCGACTGTTTTGGATCCAGATGAGGAAGGAGAAGCCGTGGACCAACGAGAGTATCGCAGCATGATCGGTTCCCTTCTGTACCTAACTGCCTCGAGACCGGACATCCACTTCACGGTCTGCCTCTGTGTGAGGTTTCAGGCGTCTCCGAGGACTTCCCATCGCCAAGCCGTTAAACGCATATTCATGTATTTACACTCTACCCTTCTGTATGTCATTTGGTATTCATGTTCTTCATCTTTGTCCATTCGGGGGTTTCCTAATTTTGATTTTGCGGGCTGTCGGCTTGATAGGAAGAGTACCTCAGGCACTTGTCACTTCCTAGGCACTTCTCTTGTATCTTGGTTTTCTAGGAAGCAGTCTTCTGTTGCACAATCCGCTGCTGGAGCTAAATATGTAGCTGCTGCTAGTTGTTGTAGTCAGATTTTGTGGATGGTAACCACTCTTAAGGATTATGGGTTAATTTTGCTAGTGTTCCTCTTTTCTGTGATAACACTTCTGCTATTAACATTGCTAAAAACCCTGTACAATACTCTAGGATCAAGCACATAGATATTCGCTATCACTTCCTTAGAGACCATGTTAAAAAAGGTGATATTATGCTACACTTTGTGGAGTCCGAAGCTCAACTGGCTGATATCCTCACCAAGCCTTTAAACCCAACTAGGTTTGCCACCTTGAGAAACGAGTTAGGGGTAATTTATCCATATGGGTTGGTTTGAGGGGGAGTTTGATCTTTTCTAATCTTACATTGTTCTTTTGATCTTTTCTTGTTCTTTTTCTGAACTTATTGATCTTTTTGAACTTTTTAGGTTTTTAGGCTTTTACTACATCTCATTGTATCATATTGCATTCATATGAAAAATCCAACAAGTGGTATGAAAAACCCAACAAGTGGCATCCAAAAAGATGCATTGTATTATAAATTTTTCTGCTTATTTTTTTAAAATTGATGAAGCTTTGCCTATTACCCTTTGGAGCTTTAGTATTTCAATTCTTGCTCAATGCCATGTCTAGTTCTTTGACTTGCTATAATTATCATGCTTTCACATATACAGATAAGTCTTTGTTGTATGAGCTAGAACCCTAAAACAACTCGAACTAAAAAATTATAATTTGTGGATGTTTTAGCAAGTTGCGCAATTAGTGCTCCTTTTGTGACATTGGCCCTGTCAGAATTGCTTTGTTAGCTCCTGAATCTAAAATTGACCATTACTTGAGCTTCTTGTGTTCTTGATATTCTAAAACTGCTCTTGTGAAACATGAAAAATCAAGATTGTCTTATGCTTAAATTGTGCCAAACTATTCTTACGAGACTGCTTGTCAAAGACATGAACTTAGAGATAGTTTGATGATCCAGACGATCTCATGGGGACTGCTTGTCAGAAATGACATGAACCTCAAGATTTGTCGCCCTGGTAGAAGCTTAGGAAGAGTTTGTGGATGGCTCCTAGTCCAGGATCTTCTTCACTAAGATATACCTTTAATCAACTTCTGATCGAAACTTAGGATGAGTTTGTGGATGGCTCCTAGTCCAGGATCTTGTCACTAAGTTAGATCATTAGTCAACTTCAATATTCAGTGCAAATGAGAAATCTGTTGAAAAATGGGTGTTTGAGAAATTTGAGCAAAATGATTCAATACAGGACCTGATTGACACTTAATGTGGTCTTTGTTAGACTTTTGATCTCACTTTGACATTTTGACATGGCTAGTTTCACTTTAGGATTCCTGTTGATGAACTTGCTGAATTTGAAGCTTTGTTTAAATTGATCAAATGTATTGCTTTATTTTGAGCCTTCGTGCTTAGCTTTGATATATATGTCTTATCATGATCTTGCTAGATTTGTTAGGCTTGATATGTTGTTTGTGCAATATTAGAGATGCTAGCTTGTTCTTTTGGGTAATCTCCAAAGCTTCTTGTAATCAAAAATTGAAAAATACAAAAATGAAGCCACTCCATTGCACTTCATGCATACTCCTTCTTATGCTTCTTTCTTCATTCTGCATTTGTTATATCTGGATGAGAGGAAGACGTGATTCCTTGATGACTCCATTGTCAAAGGGGGAGAAGATATTTCAATGTTGGGGGAGAAAATATATCATTATTGTACAAAGGGGGAGAAGATATATAAAAATGATAAAAGGGGGCGCAATTGGAGAATTTAAAATTTTCTGAAATCTGTGGATCATAGTGAGCGGGAGTTTTTGAATTGCACTCTTATTGTCTTATTGACTTTTCTGAACTTGAATTGTATTTATTTATCCTCACAATGATCATAGGTCAATTGAACAATTGTTCTTTCATATGGACATTAAGTGAGATTTTTGACTCTTTTCTGGAAATCAAAGTTTTTATGCTTTCTTTTTCCTTATCTCACATGCCTATGCTATTCTGATGCCAGCTTGGTCATTTCCATTGCTTTCTCTTGCTTATGGACCAAGTTGTGCCTTTGTGCGAAAACGAAAGTACTTTACTTTTCAAACCTCCAAATTACAATTTCTGGATTATTGCCAATGTGTTCACCAAGGGGGAGATTGTGGATATCATGGGGATATGCTCCAGATCTTAGGATGATATGACAATTGGCAATGGTGTTTACGGTTTGTCGTTTCACGTGTTTTTGGTAAAGTTGGCATGCTGTCAGGCTATAACCGGTTTGACCGGCCAGGGTGGCCAGTTACCAAAGTAAGGATTTAAGCTGGGCCAAAAATAGAGGGTGTAGGCAAGAGAGGGGATTCTATTGCACTTTGTTCCATAATTTTTAGAGTCTCCAGTCAAAAGTTCTATAGATTTGAAAATTCCAGTAGGTTTCGGTTTTTAGAGGTTGAAAATCGGCTAAGTCATAATCGCGGTCGAGCCGCCAATAGTGGCGGTCGAGACAGGCGAGTGGCGATCGAGCCGACCACGAAGGCGATCGACCGGTTTTCACTGGTTCGTCCCCCGTCGTGGCGGCGCTGTTCGGTTGTTAGGTCAAAGTCATGAGTTTCAGGGCATATATACTGCATGATGCATGTTTTGACTAATATAGGTCAAGTTGTGAAGAACTTGTTCCCAAATTCGGTTTACTTGTCTATTGTTGTGCAGGTTGCTTTGTGGTCAACGAAGGTCAACGGCGAGGATGATCGGAACTAGGCTTGGAGAGCTGAGGTCCAGAACGATCGACGATGCCGGGTGAGGTCAATGTACTCAAGTGTGGTGCTAGATGGACAAGGGTGACCTATTGGCTAATCCGAGGCGCAAGATGGCGCAAGGTGTAGCTAGTTAGGTCAAGGGGTATTAAAGACGGTGCATTAAAATGCGTGTGTATGTGTCCCGTTTATTTTGGACCTTAACGGGAGCCCAATAGAGTCAAAATTCTAGAAGGTCTAAGTCTCCACTATAAATAAGAGAGGTAGGTGGCTGCACCACTGCTTGGTCTCTTTTGCTATTTTTGTAAACCCTAATTTTCTTAGGGAGAGCTTTTGTGGAGGCTGCTTCGCTCGCTCGCTTCTCGCCTCTCCTCTCCGCGCCGCCAAGCCGTCGGATGCGGTGCGTGTGCGTGTGCGTGTACGTCTTGCCTTGCAGCGTGTCCGGTGCGGCGCGTTTTCTTTATCTATTCAAAATCGAAAGCGCCCGACTCGCGATAAATACATTAACGAATAGCTGGCAGATTATGGCTGCGGTTACTTTCGAGTAATGGATGCAGTTGCTAGTGACTAATGGCTGCAGTTACTAGTCTCTTCGTTTTTGCTGTTACTGAGGAGGAGAATAAAAGAAAGGCTCTCTACTCCATAAAAAAGATATCTGAGAATACTCTCGGTTCGGTTCGTTGTTGTTCTTTGCTCTCTGCAATCTCGGTTCGAGAACCTTGCTTGAAGGCTCTGGCGAGTAGGCCTCGAAACTCCGTCCGTCAGTACACCTTTCGGGTAGACGGGCGATCAAGTTTTTGGGGGGGCGCATTAGCGCGACTGCTCATTCTGTGACTTCGTCTTCATCCTGGTGGTGAACTGCTCGCGATACTGCACGGCGAACATCTTCCCGCATCACGCCTCGTCCTGCATCACGCCTCGATCGACTACATCGAATAGGCTATCATGTCGACTGATGGTAACGGCGCATCCGGTGTCACCGACACTGGCCCCGCCCGAGGGTATACCCTGAGAACTTATCTGATGTATTTGTTTATGTGCGCTATGAATATGTTAATAGGATCTGCTGTTATCCTGTTCATTAGCGAATATGATTACATCATTGTTGAATCATTCGTGCTCTTGTTTGTCATGTTTTATATGCTTAATTTCTGAATTAAAATATACCGAAAATTGACTTGATCTTCAACAGGATGAACAGCAGCCTGGACATCAGTTGGACAGCGCAGTATCTTATGCAAGTGAAATGATTCTGGTTCACAATATGTTAAGCTTGATTATACTATGCAGGTTAGCAAACAAGCAACTACATGTAACTATTTTGATTTGCCTTTTCTTTTTACTAGTACGTCATGAAGTTTGCTATCCTGCAGGAAAAGATAGTTAAGGCATTGTGCCTGAAAACATCATTATCGGAGCTAGAGGGGTATTGTCTAATGTGGGATGTGCGACCGTACGTTGATGACAATGTGATGCAGCTTGCATGGAAATTTGTTCCGTAGAAGCTCCTAACGCTCTACGATAACACTGGACAACGTGGACGGCAGCACACAGCGTGTACCTACGAGCACCAGTCTAGTGTCTAGATTCTACATGGGCAGGAATAGCATTACTTTGCCCTTGATCTTGGCCACATGGAGTTGCTAATGCTCAGTACGTCAGAACAGTGCCTTCTCTGTGTATTGGTGACGATCTAGCAACATTAGTTTTGGGATGCAGCCCTCTTTATCAAACTGAATCTAACAACATTAGTTTTGGGATGCAGCCCTCTTTATCAAACTGAATCTAACAACATTAGTTTTGGGATGCAGCCCTCTTTATCAAACTGAATCTAACAACATTAGTTTTGGGATGCAGTCCTCTTTATCAAACTGAATCAGTATTTTCACCATGTTACAGGGCCTATGTTGTTGCAAACCAGAGCTACTTCGAGTAATATTCCCACCGTCCCACGAATGCCCATTGCAGAACTCCATGAATGTATCTTCAATCATTGAACTGTTACTGATTAAGTTCTGAAACTAAGAGGATGTTTTGGGGTGTCATGAGTCATGAATTTGTCAAGTACGGTTGTTTGGTTCCTGGCCATGGGCCCATGACAGAGTTCTTTCTTCTAACGGCAATGTTTTTGGCTGTGACTCCTGTTACTCTTCCTGTGTTGCCTGAACGTTTGTTCATGCGCTTGGTTGCAAATCGCTACCTATAACTGAATGTAGACATCATCAAAGAGATTATTCCATGCAGTCAGTCAGATATGCACTTTTCGTGATGTCTCTCATATCATCTTTGTATCCGCTTATCATTTTTCTTTCTTTAGACAAAATCTGCTTATGTAGTTAGTGTGGCCATTCCATATCACCCTGGAAAGCAAGCTATGAGTACAAGAAATTGATAGAAAACTGCAAATTGTAGTACAAGAAATTTATACAAACCAGCCAGAAAAAAGCCGAATAAAACAAAAAAGAACAAGGAGTGAAAATGGAAAAATAAAAGTTATGGAGTTCAATCGTTCAAAAAAAAAAGTGTTATGGAGTTCAATTAGTGCATACAAATTAGTTAGGAAAAAAATACATAACCAGAAGTTCAAAAAGCGTGGTCGGCAGGACTCGAACCTGCGCGGGCAGAGCCCACATGATTTCTAGTCATGCCCGATAACCACTCCGGCACGACCACATTTCCGTTTGTTTTCTCGTTTTTATATGTTTTTCTCAGAACAAGAGTATTTCCCAGTACAAAAATATCTTATTTTTCCCCCGAAAGGACCAGTGCAAACAAATGTGAACTTGCAATTTGCGAAAGACCACGGGCCGCTGCAACTTCCTCGGCAACGACGGGCATGGCGGCTGCAGAGCCCTCCTCCAATTCCCAGCCTCCGCCCCTCCGCCGCCGACCGCGCTGCCTCGTCTTCGACCGCCGCTACGGATGGATGTACGAGCACACCGACCCCCCCAACCCTTCCTTCCTCTCTCGCCCGGTTCTTCTGTCCCCTTGTGCTCACTCGCTCCTTTGCTCTTCTTCTCCACTGCAGCTTCGACGAGTGGACGGACCCCGCTGCCGACGCCCTCTCCGGCGGCAGGGGAATGTTAGTACTCGCTCACCGTCCACCGGCACGCCACGCCGGCCTTCTTTCTGAGTTCTTCAATTTGCCCCCCCAATGTTTAAGTCCCCACATGTACTGATTCTTGGCCCACTCTTCTGTTTCAGGTTCTGCATACTGCCGATGGCGCAGTCGCTAATGAAGTCCGCCTTGTCTTCGGTATACATCTTGTGGAGAAATTAGAACAAAAGAGAGCTGAATTTATTATTAGTTGCTTGCTGAATTGGGGCTTGGTAGGATAGGAGAACCCGAGGCTTTTTAATGGCATATTGGCATTCCCAGTTTCCTGTTTGGGAATTGCAGTTACTAGGGTTATGATCATCTGATTGTTTGGTTCTCAAATAGATTTGTCATTAGTTGCTTAGTAAATTGGATAGGAGAATCAACGGTTTTTCAATGTCATTACTAGTTGTTTCTTGTTTGGTGTTTTCAGTCACTAGGATTTGAGTTTGGGGATTTATTTGTTGGGTTGAGTTTCCAGCTTGGGATAATGTTAGGAGAAATAAGAAGATAATTATTATTCTTTTTGTTTCTTCAACATAACAATACTCAAATAATTCTTGATCAAGTTTCTTACAAGGTGAAAAACACTTGTATTTCTTATGTGTTTCTTTCGGTGAATGTAAACATTACTTGATATGTTTTAATCTTCTCATATCTTAAATCAATATTGTTAACGCATTGCATTTTTTTTCACTAAACGAGTATAGTAGATACAGTACTCCCTTATTCAGTTGTTCCTTTTTAGTCAGGACACACTTTTTCAGTCAGTAGTTCTAACTCCAATGTAAGCTGTTGATTCCAAAATATGCCAATTTCATCTGTGTATAAAATGGTACGATGGGAAACAAGGTTTGGGCATCTGTCAATTTCATTGGGAAGCCTATCTTTTATCAATTTACAAATTATAGAATCCCCAGTAGCGCTAGTTCTATTTTTGTATCAGTAAAACTTCTCTATGAACTATATAAGAAATTAACCTGTTTTTTCTATACGTTGGCCTGTTCAAATCTTAATGGGGCTTAGTATTGTAGTCAGTTTATGATACATGTTAATATGGTTTATATGAATTTTGTGTAAACTTAATAAACTGAATTTGATCCATTTTCTGTTCAAATATCAATTATTGCTGGTAGATCATTCATGTCGATCAACTGTGTAAAATTACTGCACAATTAGTCCTTGTTTCAATAGTGCTCGACAACAATGTTTTCACATGTTGTAGCCAATGTATGATGCTGAAGCACACAACTTTCATATGTCATAGCCAATACTTAAATTTCCTATGTCATTTGATAAGGTTGTTCCTGCAAGACATTCTACTAAGGGTTGCAGTCTTTCAGATACCCTTGTATTGAAGCTTATCCACCAAATATCTGACTGCAGTTTTTTTTCTTTCTTGAGTCAACTATGCAGCAGATTCAGTTAGCAGAGCTCTTAAATGCCCTGAAAATTTATCTCCACTAGCATATCTCCCTCTCCAAGCATTGCATAGGAAGCAACAAAGTTGGTTTCGTGAACTTGAGCACTCTGGAGTCATAGCTGATGTCAAGTTAGTACCCTGCAGAACTCCTTGCACCTTGGAATGTATGAACACCGATTGCCAATGATTGACAATGCAGCATAATATTCTGTAAGCATAGTATCAGAAACTGCATACCTCAGTTCTCTATACAAAACATTAGTTCGACTTCCTAACAATGTCTGCAAGATAGCTTGTTTTTTTTTGTCAAAATCTTGAAATGTTAGCAAGAAGGGGTCCTTTGTCCTGTAACTGTCATTGATTACTTCCTTAAACCTAATTCTCTCGGATATTATTCTTCTACTATTACAGACTGAGATCTTAATGAATTATATCTGTCTTACATGCCGCTCTACAATAAACAAAAGCTCTTCTTTCTGATTATTTTTGCCTAATTGATTTGTATCTTCTGAATCTGTGCATAAATACAGTTCTTTTGCGAGAGCAGTAGGGATACGCACATTATTTCACTCTGGAGCTTAGACATGTTCCTCTGAATGCATTGAAAAAGCTTGATAAATAGGCAATTCTCAAGCACTTTGCCATGAGAGGCAGATTATATAGAAATGATAGGGCTGGACAACACCCAGCATGAGTAGTAATGTAGTATTGAAGCATATTGTAGTAGATATTTGGTTAGCGACAACGGCAATGTAACCATCTTTGGCTGGACTATCCGCTTCCTTTGTATCTTAACATATAAAGCACACCCATACTCTTTCTCGTATGCTTCGGCCTGTCAAAATGCTGATGATGTCTACCCCTGCTTATATGTGATTGGTTTCTTGTTTCGTCAAAATTGCGAATATGCGATCACACATTTTGTGTATAGAGGACATATTTTTACCATACATACAAACATGGGTAATGCTTACTGTCCTACATCCGATCCTGATATTTCCACCCGGACGGTTTATCCACTGCTCCACAACGATCCATTGACGCACGACATGCACACCCATCTATTGCTTAACCTGAACATCACCACACACACGGACGTGAAGACCTTCATTCCATGAGAAACCAAAGATGAGCTCACGCTCGTAGATCTCACCGGAGGCGAGACGGTGATCTCACTCCTCATCCCTCCGCCCTACCTATGCCTCTTCCACTCGCTTCTCACTGGGCTAGTAGGTAAAGGGTGGTGGGACGGACGGCGAGCGGAGGAGCGGGGCCGGGGGACGGTGCCCGGAGGCATGGCGGTGGTGTGGGTTGGCAGCGAAGCACCGGGCTGGCCCTTCTCCACCAGGTCCCGGCCTGTTGGTGAAATGAGGTGTTCATATCATCTCCGAATTCGACGAGATTAGCTCGGCTACGCGCAGCCATCCGCGTGCCTACTCGTCTGAGTACGATTTGTTGTAGGTGTTTAATCATTTTGTTACAAGCGTTAGCTTGAATTGTTGCATCAAGTGGTTTTGTTTGTTGCAATGCTTAATTGCTGTGATGGGTCTGAGTACGATTTGTTGCAGGTTGTTGCTAGTTTTGTTGCAAATGTTTGCTTGAGTTGCTGCAGGAAGTTCTTTCGTTTGTTGCCATGTTTTAACTGTTGTGATGTGTTTTTTCAACCGGAGGGAAACTTTGTTGCACTCGTAGAATGTCCTTGTTACGCTCTTGCACTCGTAGAACGTACAGTTAAGGTAACATTGAGTTCCCTCTACCATTTGGAAGAGTCCTCAGTCCCTCAGAAAGCTTTATCCATGAACTTGATGAGAAGGTAATTCCAGTTAGAAATGCATACATATTTTATTCATTCCCTTTCTCCCCTGAATTCTTCTGTATGTACATCTTTTATGTATATATTTGCATATGTACTAAGTTATGTTAACAGAGTACTGCACGCTTCTTTGAGTCCTGAATAGAGATTGATGTAATGTATATATGTTGGACCAAAAGGGCGACTAGAGGGGGGGGGGTGAATAGGAGCACGCTCACTTTTTCCCAAATAATGAATTCAACACAATTTCACTCCAATAGCTATAATGAAGCTATGAAGATCAATATACCAGTACAGCGGAAGACTAGTATTGAATCCAATTAAATCCCCTAAACAAAAACACAAAATCAACTAAGATTGCAAAGACTCACAGCACGGTCAGACCTCTGTACCCAACCGGTCGGACCGATTGCCGGACGGTCTGACCGGCGTTGTGCTGGCGGTCGGACCGCTCAAAATCGGTCGGACCGGTGATGACGGGCGATCGGCCGTGATCTGAACCGATCTGAAGCGATAAAATCGCGATGACGAAGTTGCAATTAGGTGAAACTTTTGATTCTCAACTCCAATCTTTATGAAACTTTGCACACACCTTCTATATGCTATTGAGGACCTATTCAATCGAATATTATGATAATTCTTGGAGCGATCTTGAGCAATTGCCAATTGATTAACGAAGGTCTAAAACCGGGCAAGAACGAAAACTTGATCCTAATGCTTGTTAAATCGGTGATTGATGATCAAGATGATGCTAGATAGATTCACACATATCACGACAAGCTAATTCCGTGAAAGAATCAATCATAAACTCGCGGATCAAAGAAAGTCCTAAAACACGAAATTGAAAGCAAGAACGAAAAGAGACTTATCTCAAGCAAACCTTGCATAGATTGATTTAAGTGATTGATCTTTGGATTACATCCACACCATCATGGATCGATGGACAATCAAAGATCACGAAATTCACCACCAACCATCAAGAGCCCTAGCCTCCACCTCAACTCCCTAAAGACAATTAGGGTTTTGAAACATAAAAGGCGAGAGAAAAGAGCTAGATGGTGCAGCCACCACCTCCCCCTATTTATAGTGGAGGCCTAAAACTCTTAGGGTTTGACTCTCTTGGGCTCCCGTTAAGGCCCACTAACAAACGGGTCACACACGCACACTTCGCGAAGCGCCGTCTTTAATCTTTTGACCTAAACCGCTTCACCATGCGTCATGAATTTGCCAATAGGTCACCCTTGTCCATCTTGTGTCACGCTTGAGTCGTTGACCTCACCCGGCATCGTCAATCGTTCTGGACCTCAACTCTCCAAGTCTAGTCCCGATCCTTCTCGCCGTTGACCGTCGTTGACCACCAAGCTACCTGCACAACCACAGACAAGCAAACACGTATTCAGGAACAAGTTCTTCACAACTTGACCCATGTTAGTCAAAACATGCATCATGCAAATCATATGCCATGAAACCAATGACTTTGACCTAACAAAACAACATTGCCACGAAGTTGGCCAACGTTCAAGTAGAAACCGGTCTGACCGCTCCAAGTGAGCGGTCGGACCGCCATAACGGTCGGACCGCTCCTGTGGCGGTCGGACCTTATGGGACTTAGCCAATTTCAACCCCGAAAATCCAAAACCTTCAAAACTTTAAACCAATAGAACTTTTCTTGGAGACTCCAAAATCATGAGACCAAGTGCATTGGGATCCCTCACTTGCCTACAACACCTATTTTGGCCCACTCGTTTTGACCAATTTGGTCATCGCCGGTCCGACCGCCCCATGGCCGGTCCGATGGATTTGGGACCGATCGGACCGCCAGTGCAAGGACCGGTCGGACCGCCCCATCGAAGCTCAGAACTTTGTCGAAAACACGTGAAGCGACAAGCTATAAACGCCATTGCCAATTGTCACATCATCCTAAGATCTGGAACATATCCCCATGAAATCCACAATCTCCCCTTGATGAACACATTGGCAATTATCCGAAAAATGTAAGTAAGAGGTTTGAAAGCGAGTTTACTCGCGGTTTTCGCACAAAGGCAAAACTTGGTCCATAAGCAAGAAAAAGCAATGAAAATGACCAAGTGGCATCGAAATAGTATAGGCATGTGAGACAAGGCAAAAGAAAGCATAAAAACTTTGATTTCGAGAAAGGGTCAAAATTCTCACATGAGGTCCATATGAAAGAACAATTGTTCAATTGACCTATGATCATTGTGAGTATAAAAGAATGCAATTTAAGTTCGAATATTCAATAAGACAATAAGAATGCAACTCAAGAACTCCCCTCACTATGATCCTCAATTTTCAAATTTTGGTTTCTCCCTTTGTATAAACTTCTCCCCAATAAAGAAATATCTTCTTATTAACACATCTTCTCTTCTCATTTAACACATCTTCTCCCCTTTGACAATGGATTCATCAAGGAATCACGCCTTCCTCTCATCCAGATAATAAATATAGAATAAAGAAAGAAGCGAAAACAAAGGAAGCATAAAGAGGAATATGCATGAAGTGCAAAGGAGTGGCTTCAATTTTTGTATTTTTCAATTTTTGATTACAAGAAGCTTTGGAGATTACCCAAAAGAACAAGCTAGTATCTCTAAATTGCACAAACAGCATATCAAGCCTGACAGCGCTAGCAAGATCATGGTAAGACATATATATCAAAGCTAAGTACAAAGGCTCAAAAGTAAAGCAGTAGATTTAATCAATTTAAGCAACGCTTCAAATTCAGCAAGTTCATCAACAGGGATCCTAAAGTGAAATTGGCCATGTCAAAATGTCAAAGTGAGATAAAAAATCTAACAAAGACCACATTAAGAGTCAATCAAGTCCCGTATTGAATCATTTTGCTCAATATTTTGTAAACGCCCATTTGTCAACATTTTTCTCATTTACATTGAATATTGAAGTTGACTAATGATCTAACTTAGTGACAAGATCCTGGACTAGGAGCCATCCACAAACTCATCCTAAGCTTCGACCAAAAGTTGATTAAAGGTATATCTTAGTAAAGAAGATCCTGGACTAGGAGCCATCCACAAACTCTTTCTAAGCTTCTACTCCGGCTAATCCGGCCAAAAGTTGATTAAAGGTATATCTTAGTGTGATAAAATCCTTCACCACATGCCATCCGGTCAGCCCTTCTTCCTTCAAGTCCTTAATGGCTTGAATATAAGGGCTAATCCTACTGATATCTTCGAGGTTGAATCCATGAAGATTTCTTTTCAATGACCTTCCCCACGAAAGAAAGGTGTCTTGAGGTGACCTTCGGTAGAACCACCTCTTCCACCACTCGCCCCGAAGACCAGTGAAACTCGAATGTACTCCTTCGACTTGAGTCGTGGAGCTTGAGACCATGACTTCCGCGATTCGGTTTGTCGAGCCATCCCATAATAATATTGGAACAGCTCGAGATCCGCCGGAATCCCCAGGTACGCCTCGCACAGATACACAAACACTCTCAACATGGTAATGGAATTGGGACCTAAGTTCACTAGTTCCACCCCAAAGTGTTCGAGTACTACTGTAAGAAAGGGGTGGGCAGGCAATCGAAGGCCGCACTCTGTCACGCTTGGAAGGCGGGATTTGCCCATTTTCCCCGATGGCGATCTTTGCCCGATAGCCGGAATCCACTTCACCAGAGCCTTCTCTGGGATCTTCCCGGCATCGATCAAGATCTTGATCTTAGCTGCATCCATCTCCGATTCCTCCCATTCAGAAACTTTCTTGGCCATTTCGCTTAGAAGAAAGAAGTTTTTTGATTGGGTTGGCGGCGGAGAAGATGAAACCTAGTCGAAGACGGAGAAAGCAAGAGCTCGAAGAACAGCGGAGTGATTTGGGGGAAAGGTAAAAATCCAAGTCTACCTCCTGGTAAGTTTTTATAACCACACGATCTCCGCCGCTTCGGAAACCGTCTCGGCTATAGGTCTATGATAGATGGTTGTACCGCTTCGGGAACCGCTTCATCGGACAAGTCTATGAGAGTCGGTTGCAATTCCCCAGATGGTCCGTTCGAGAAAAAATAGGTACGTATTGTCACCTCCAAGCAAAATTACATTCTTGACCAAGTCTTTCTAGTCGAAGGAAGTATCAATCGGAAGAGTTTTTTCTCCGATTCCCCTACTACGACCACCAAAGTGGTCGTAGGGGTTTTATGACTTTTGATAGTCGTAAGCAACCTTCTGACCAAGCAAATTTACGGTCAAGCGGCACTCAAATGTCGAAGAGTTTTCCTTCGACTATCATTCTCGACATTCTCATGGTCGTAAGTCCATTCTGAAACCTTTACCAAGTAAGTTATTTTCACTTGAAGCTGGGGGGCTAGATGACGAGGATCTAATAATCCTCATTTTATCTTTTATCTATAATTCTTATTATGGGTAAATATGATGTCACATAGTCCCCAGAAGTACCCCTTATATCTATAAGGGAGAGGCCTAACAAGTGATTGTAAGTTCTTCTACAATCACCCCATAGTCGTAAGTCTTGCTACGACTACATAGTCGTAAGTCCTTCTACATTTGCACACAGTCGTAAGTCCTTCTCGATCGCTACACGGTCGTAAGTCCTTCTACGACCGGGTAAACTCGACCACCTTATAATCAAACCTACGGTAGTGGATCCAATTGATTAAGGAATCCGAGCGGTCTACACGCACTATTATTCCGCGTATTAATGGTGTGTAAATACCCCATTATCTCGGAAGATAATTGCGGGCGGCGTGAAGAAGCCGAGGCACGGTAATTCGCCATCATGCGCTTCTTTGCATTAATTAGGCGCATCTCCGCAGACAAAACGGCTACTTCTTCACGACTATATAAAGGCATCAATCGGAGGAATAGAGAGAGGCGACGACGGTGAACAAGAGCTAGTCAAGTAGAAACACAAGTGCTATTCTCTCGTAATAGTCTTAGTCTTTTACTTGATCATCAAGAATACCACACCACACAGATTAGGGTTATTATTCTCTCGGAGAAGACTGAACTGTCTAAACATCCGTGTCAATCCACTCTGCGTGATCTCATTTCTAGGAGACCCCGAATCAAACAATCTTTACGTAAGATCGGTTCTAATACACCGCAGGTTGGCGCCGGCCAGTGGGAAATTCGGTAATCTCTTGTCAACATACTCTTTTTCCAATCTCATGCAAGCATGGCGGAGAATGGAGCGAGGAGAACTGGTTTGACTTGGCGACACGCGAGACATCGACATGGATGCGGTTTCGACTACGAGCCGAGTGATGCATCCACGATGGTGATGTTCCTCAGGAGATTATTCTCCAGAAACCATCCCATCAATAGAGTTGAGGAGGATCCTTATCCCCACAACGATCGTCCTGAGAGGAGCCAATTCCCTCAAAGGACAAGGGTCAATCCGACGAGAACCGCACCCGGGAGGACTCACAACCGACGAGAGTTTTCCTCCAAGTGTTCAAGTCCCCTAAGGCGGTCCGACACAGTGAGACAAGTTCGAAATCACCATTCGGGACTCCACCAACATCTGGTGATCCTCTCTCGGGGTAACTCCGGAGAGGGTGGGATCAAGCATGCTTTCCTACAAATACAACCGCCTCTCATGAGATCTCATTTGCGGACGGAGGCGATTATAACCGGAGTTCCCCTACCTGGAGGGGATTACTCCAAGTCGCCAGATGGTGTCTCTCGAGCACTCCTCAAGCGGGGAGGCCTCAAGCGCAAGTGAGAATCATCAACGGGAGGTCTTCGTCCTTCCCTCAAATCAGAGTCAGCCTCATGGAGGCCGAAATGAGAACCCTCCCCGAAGATCACACACGGCGCCCCCTCGTGGTAATGGCAAGGGCACCACCATTGGCAGAGAGAACCAACACTCTGATGAACGCGAGGGAAATCCTCGACATTCTCGCACTCCACTAAGAAGGCCTCAAAGACCTGATGAGGAGGATTTTGAGGTCATTCGAAGAAAGAAAATTGCAGCCCAGAAGAACCTACCTGGGCGCATTCAACATCAGTCGCAGGAGGTACAAGAACTCCAGGACATCAACGACTTGCTCGAGAATCCCAATCAAGAGCTTGCTCGAACGCCAGGGTATGATCTCTTTGCTGAGGAGATTGCGCAAAGGCTTCGAACTGTAATGACAAGACTGGAAGTACCTCGTCAACAACATTCAGGTAGTCATAGTAATACGACTTCCTCAGCTACCAGTCAATCGAATATTTCTCTACGTAGGAATCGACACGGCCATAAGTCGCATCGATCCCCTACTCGGAGAAATACTTTTCGATCGGCTGATGATCAAGTAGCCCTCCGAGGAGGTGATCATTCACTACTCGACAAAGAAATTCTAGCGGTGGAGTACGAGGAGTATTCCCCTCAAGAAGCGAGATCTACAACGGGACGAGTCGACTGTTATCGTATCGTCGTATCGATCACTGGCGACATTAACCCTTCTTTCCTACAAAGAAGGCGTCAAGAAGTAATTACGGATGCCGCATTTTCGCCGACCTTGAGCGATTCACGCCACCTCATTTTCGACCGGTGAACATGGAGAAATTTGATGGATCTCAAAATCCCATCGAATTTCTTCAGATCTATACAACAGCTGTCCGAGCAGCAGGAGGAGGAGAGCATGTAATGGCGAATTACCTTCCGACTGTGCTTGAAGGATCCGCTCGATCGTGGTTATTAAACCAACCTTTCGAGTCGATCTACTCTTGGCAACACCTCTGCGATCTTCTACAAGCAAATTTTCAAGGCACATACAATCGCATACGAAAGGAAGGCGACTTGCCGGATCAAGCAGAACAACAACGAGCCTTTGCGTCAATTCATCAAGCGCTTTAGTCGGGTTCGTAATTCAATTCGGAAATTCGACTCCTCTGTGATCGGGGCTTTTAAGCAAGGAGTCCGTAGTAGAAGAATAACGGAGGATATTGCTTTGAATCCTCCTAACACCGTTCTTAGAACTCTTGAAATGGCGATCGATATGCAATCGCTTACGAGGCGGTCGAATGGAACAATACTATCGATCGAGAAACCCACACGCTTGAGAGCCGGTGAGGTTAGTAAGGACAAAAAGCAAAAAGTCCAAGAAGAAAATAAAAGTCAAAAGCCACAAACCGGTGGTTTCAAGGAGGTCTTAGTAGTGAAAGATAGAGAGCCACAAACCACCAAGTCGTATCTGATCAAGGCAAAGGTAAGCGCTACGATCGTAGGAACGACAAACCAAGGTGGTGTCCTTTTCACAAAAAGAAGGACATGACCTCCATAGCTAGAAGTTTTCCAAAGGAAGCTCGTGGACTACTACAATGGCAAGCACCGCTCCCTACTCTCGGCGGTAGGACATACGAGTGGCCAAAAGTCGTCGATGATGAGGAGATGCCGTTCAAGATCCGCAACATCTTGTTGAGCATATCTACGGAGGATCATCGGCATACGACTCAAGCGACAACTTAAAGTCAGTCGGACGAGAGGTAAATTCCATACATACTCCTCTCGTCAATAAATTACGAAGTGGTCGGAAGTTACCATCTCTTTTGAGAAGGACGACTGCCCGATCACTATGAGTCGATCAGGTCGATTTCCGATTGTGGTCGAACCCACTATCAACAACTGTCGGGTCAATCGAGTGTTAGTTGATGGTGGCAGTTCTTTGAACATATTATTTACTAAAGCCACGGGCGAGATGCAAGTACCGGGACAAAGGTAAGGCGATGCGATATTCCTTTCATGGAATCGCATCGGGTCTTCGCCAAACCCATTGACCAAGTTTCTCTTCCTTTAACATTTGGCTCGCCAAGTAATTTCAGGACAGAGAAAGTCTCCTATGATGTGGTCGATTTCGATACGGCATATAACGCCATACTTGGACGACCAACTTTGGCAAAATTCTTAATGGCTACTCATTATGGGTATCAATGTCTTAAGATACGAGTCCCAAAGGAGTGATCACAATTCAATGTGACAAAAGATGGCGTATAGTCACGGCCGTCGATCCTCGAGATGGTTGGTCAAATACCAACTCGAGATGAAAGTCGACCTTCGACTAGCAAGTCGAAGCCTAAAAGTCGCACCAAAGCCGAACGACCAAGTCAAAGAGGTTCCTCCGACGCAGAGAAACCCTCGAAGATCGCTCGCATTGGGAGACTTCCGACCCCAAATAGGAAGACGCTCTCATTACCTTCCTCCGAGCTAACGCAGATGTCTTGGCGTGGCAAGCATCCGACATGCCCGAGTCCCGGGAGGTGATCGAGCACGAGGCTAGCTTTACGGCACGATAAAGTACCGTAAAATAAAAATTACGGAGATTTGCCCCGATCGACGAGATGCTATTAAATCGAATTGGATAAGCTACTTAAGGCGGGCTTTATAAGAGAAGTCAACCACCAGTGGTTGGCTAACCTAGAATGGTCAAAAAGTCAAGCGGCAAATGGCGTATGTGCGTAGACTTTCTTGATCTTAATAAAGCTTGTCCAAAGATGATTTCCTTTACCTCGTATTGATCACCGTTGATTCTCTGCGGGTTGTGTAATATTAAGTATATTAGATGCATATTCTGCATATCACCAGATCAATATGTGTCTAAGCGATGAAGAAAAGACCGCATTCATTACTCCATTTGGTACCTTTTGTTATATCAAAATGCCATTTGGTCTAAAGAATCAGTGCTTCTTTTCAACGCTTAATGCAATCGACTTTTTCATCTCAATTAGGCCGAATTTGGAAGCCTATGTTGATGATCTAGTCGTAAAAAGCATTAAGAGGCTTAATCATATCAGCGACCTACAAGAAACATTCGACAACCTCGTAAAACACCACTTAAAACTTAATCCAGAAGTGTGTATTGAATTTCTTGAGAAAATTGCTTGGATTCCTAGTATCCGAGCGAGGAATCGAAGCAAATCTGAAAAATAAAAGCCATCCTCGGATCGCCCTCCCACCACAAAAAGGAAGTCCAAAACTCACTTTGGGTGCATGGCGGCTTTAAGTCATTTCATCGCACGTCTAGGAGAAAAGGACTACCTTTCTTTAAACTTCTCGGGAGACATGAAGGTTTTGAGTGGTCGAGCGAGGCAAAGCGCCTTTGAGGATGTCAAGAGGTATCTTTCGAGTGCTCTGTTACGGTTTCTCCAAAGCCGGAAGAGACGCTCTTAATTTACCTAGCCGCCACGCCACAGCAAAGAAAGCGCGATCTTGGTCGTAGAGCGTGGCGCATACAACGACCGGTTTACTCGTCGGCGAAGTTTTACACGCCTAAGGAGCGTTACCTCGGTCCAAAACTTCTATATGCCCTCCTCATGTCTTGAGAAGCTGCGGCATTATTTTCAGCGCACAAAATAGTCAGTGTTGCCCGAGTTTCCTTTGGGAGCAATCCTCCATAATAAGGAAACAATGGGGGCGCATGGAAAAATGGTCGATCGAACTTGGGAGTTCGACCTCCATTTCGTGTCGAACGGCCATAAAATCGGATCTTGGCGGACTTTGTCGCGAATGGACAAATCTGAACTGTTCAGATCCCGATCTGATTCCCACGACCGATGGATGATGTACTTTGACGGGTCACTTACTTTAAGTGGCTCGAAGTGAGGTGGTCTGGTATCTCCTAGGAGAAACCTTAAAGTATGCCATACAATTAAACTTTGGGCCACTAACAATGTGGCGAATCACGAAGGTTTGCTAGGCGGCATACAGTGCAGCAAAGCACTCTCAATTAAATCGACTACTCGTGAGAGGAGACTCTCAACTAGTCGTGAATCAAATCGGAAAGAGTAGCGGTGCTCTAACTCAACAATGGCTCGGTACTTATCGAATCGTAAGCTAGAAAAACATTTTTAGGTTTGAGGTACAATTTATCCCTCGAAGGATAATTTCCTCATGACCAACTTGCTCGGATGGCTTCTTCCCGATCTGATGCCAAAAGGAGTTTTCTTGGAGCAACTCCAAAAATGCGTCTCAGTCGAAGAACCGAGACACCTCCTCTTGAGATGGCCTCATTAGATTACGAGGATACGGATGACTCCCATCTATAAGTATCTTTACAAGGGTTCCATACCAAGATGATCTTGAGGCGGTCGATTATCCCGAAAAGCCAAAATGTATACTTTGGTTGAAGGAGTCCTCTATAAACGAGGAACCCAAGGGATACTCATGCGATGCATTCCATAAAGCGAAGGAATAACACTCCTTCACGATATACAGTGGCATCTGTGGGACACATGCTTCCTCTGAGAACATTGGTTGGTAAAGCTTTTACAAGGTTTTATGGCCTCTGACCCTATACGATGCTAAGGAGGTGGTTAAAAAGTGTGTCCAGTGCCAATTTCATGGTAGACAGATACACCAACCAGCTCAAGCATTACAAACGATACCTCTTTCTTGGCCTTTTGCGACACAGGGCTTGATATCCTAGGACCGTTTCCCAAAGCTCCGGAGGTTTGAATTCCTTTTGTGGCTATTGACACGTTCACAAAATGGATCAAGTGAACTCAGAATCGCTGGGATAACAGCAGGCGACAAAAGGTTCATGATGAGAAGCGTAATTAGTCGATTTGGAGTTCCAAGTCGGATAATTACAGACAATGGTAAACAATTCGCAAGTGCAAAATTTCAGGAATTTTGCGACGAGTTGGGTACCAAGTTATGCTATGCTTCAGTTGCACATCCCCAAAGCAATGGGGCGGTCGAGCGTGCAAGCGGCCAAATAATGCGAGGAATTAAAACTCGAGTCTTGACCCGACTTGTTAAGCGCTCGGGGCTTGGGTACAAAATTACCCTCCATATTATGGGCGGTTAAATGCGACCACCGATCGAGCAACAGAGAAACACCATTTTTCTAGTTTTGGGCGAAGCCATGCTTCCTCCGGAGCTAAAATTGCGGTCGACACGAGTTGAAACCTTCAACAACTCAGACCAGGAACAACTTCGAGCGGATGATATTAACCTACTCGAAGAGAGGAGAAACCTAGCCTTAATCCGTTGGCGGTCTACCAACAAGCCTGCTTGCGATACTATGATCGTAAGGTCCAACCTCGCGACCTTCTGTGTAGGTGA
Source organism: Hsuehochloa calcarea (assembly GCA_036346395.1). Taxonomy (NCBI): domain Eukaryota; kingdom Viridiplantae; phylum Streptophyta; class Magnoliopsida; order Poales; family Poaceae; genus Hsuehochloa; species Hsuehochloa calcarea. The sequence continues at coordinate 83,245 of JAYEVG010000104.1, read as the reverse complement.
CTTAGTATTGAGGCTCTGCCAATCCAAGTCTAACGAATAAACTTTCCCCTAAATGGGAAGGTCCTTACACAGTGGTCGAAGTAACTCGGCCAGGGTCGGTACGACTAGCAATGGAAGATGGACAAGTTCTCTCAAACTCTTGGAACATCGACCGATTCATAAATTCTATGTGTGACCAATTTCTCAGGCAATAAAAGTCCAGGTTCTTTCTACCTCTTTTTGCCTTATTTTTGAGTAGTGCTTTTTTAATCTTTCGACTATGATGTTAAAACACCCAGTTTTCTTTACACTGGCCAAAAAGCGAAACGCGTCATCCGGTGAAACTTCTCCTCTCTGCATGTGGTTACGCCCGCTAGAAGGAATTTCCTAGCATTGACTCGTTACTCATTTTTGCTGCCAATACAAAGAGCTCGGGTTTTATCCAGTCGAAATGTTCTCAAAGCCAACTCTCTCAATCTTAGTCTATTTTTTCAGTAAATTCCAAAAATATTCTAAGTAGAGCGCACTTTCTTACATTTGTTCGACCACCTTTGGTGTACTCGATTTGTTTTAACTGGTCGAAGGAAGAGACACACCTAGTCGAAGTCTTTCCTCTCTGCATGTGGTCCTGCCCACTAGAAGGAAACTTCCTAGTGTCGATCAGTCTCCTACTTTTGCTACTGGAAAAGACTTATCGAAGTCCACCAAAAAGGACGAACGAATTACTAAAGTCCTCTAAGACGTTTGTTTAACTCAAGTTGCTGTTCTTGGTTTGATTAAACTAGTCGGAGATGGAAACATCACCTAGTCGAAGCCTTTCCTCTCTGCACGTGGTCCTGCCCACTAGAAGGAACTTCCTAGTGTCGAGTTGTTTTCTACTCTTTCGATCAGTGCTTGACAACCGTAACAAAAGCTATAAGTTAAATAAACCTCTCTTTGTTTTCAGAAACCCCATTTTAAACACTATTTATTTAGATTGTCTAAACAATCTAAGCAAATAGTCGGGGGCTAGGATAAAGTTATTAATTTGACTTCAATTCTTAGTCTTTCATTCGTTTATTATCTTTTGAGTTACTAACTACTCGACAAGATGATTTTCAGGAAATGAGGCGGATCATATATTACTCATCAACAAAATTATGCGCCTTACAAGGTAGTTACAAGATTACTCACGAAGGGAGAGCCTAGTGCATTTCCTCCGCCACCTTTTTGCCAATCGATCGCATTTCCTCAATCGAGACGACTTGCCTCGATTGGTGACGATCAAGTCGGCTTCGATTGGTTTAACATTAAGGCGGGGTCTTGAGCTTTAAGTTTCGCCAAAGCGTAACTTCTGCAGACTTCAATCGCCTCCTTATTGATTGACAGATTAGCCTTGAGTGGTCACCATTTCTTGCAACTTTCCGACTTGTTCCCCAATAGTACTTGTGTGAGCAGCTATAGTATCTTCTCGAGGAGTTTTTCCCTCAGAATGTAGCTCACTAAGCACATTGTTCAGGAGAGTGATGTTGCCTTGAAGACTAGTCTTCATCGACTCCATCTCTGTTGGGTACAAGTCGAAGCCTCATGAAGCTTTTGTTTTCGACCACTTGTTACGAAAAGAATAATACGGTCAAACAAAAATATACTTCTAGAGAAAATAACACAAAGATAATTGTAGGTAAAAGCATTTCTTACCTACTAATTGAGAATCAATTTCTTGACCTCTTCTCGATGGGAAGCAACGGTTTCAGCATGCTTTTGCCCCCATGCTCTGATGTCCTCTGCATTCATCTTAGCAATGCGGACGGACTCATTGCAAATTAAGGTCTTTGCTTGGATTTGACCTCAAGGCTTCTCAATTGGGCGACAATTTCGAACAAGAAATTGGCATTAGAAAAGGAAAAATACTCAAAAGGACAACGGTAAAGAGTTACTTACATTTACTTGAGTTCTCGAACCTCGAGTTCTTGATCCTTATTCTTGGTAATACGGAAAACTCTGAATGACCAAAGCTTTGTCTCAACTTGGTCAGGAGCTTTAGCATCTCATTTTCTTTATCTAAAGAAGAAATGAGAGTTAGGTAAAGGTTAAAACTCAAAAGCGGTCTTAAGTTCAAGCACTTCTTTGTTTATTTTTTCCTGCAATTTCTTAGATGCGAGACAACCTCTCGAAGTCTATCAGAGAGGACTAATACTTCATTCCTTAGCCTCCTCGACTCCTCTTTTTCATAGTCGGCGAGTCATTAAGGTCTTGAATCATTGTTTAACCTACAAAGGACGAGACGGAGATAAAAATCAGTAGAATGGTTGTGAGTACTTCTACAACCAACGACCTAGTCGTAAGTTTTTGCGACTAAGATATGGTTGTAAGTCTTTCTCGACCACTACACGGTCGTAAGTAGTCGTAAGCTTTTTACGACTAATACTTAAATCATGAGTTTCTTACATGACTATTCTCGTAAAACATTTCACAGTATTTAAGTCGAAAACAACTATGAATGATAAGTGACTTACCACCTCTCCGCCTCTGCAGAGTAGTTCCTTCTCTGTCTTAGCTCTAAAAGTCATCGATGATACTCACCGACAACAAAGACAATTTGCTCTAGAGCTTTACGCAAAAGAAAACAAAGGAGAAGAGAAGGAAAGTCACATATATAAGTATTTTGAAGATACTTACATTCATAGTCGTCTAGCAAACATCGAATATACAAGGTGCAGGTTCTGCAGCTTATCTATCCTCGCGACTTTGTCCCACCACACCTTCTCGAGGCTCGTTATCAAAAGTATTCTCCGTATTGGGAATATCTTTGGGATGGGGACTCGGTCACGAGATCTATGGCGAGAGGACCCTCGACGGAGGCGAGCCCAAAGAAGTCACCACGAAGTTGAAATTTTCTCCTTACGGTTGTGATTTCTCTTTGGGTAGGGAAGGAACGCCTCCTCGATTTCCTTCCCAGGCGGTCGCGCAGTGGTCACCACCTTGACGAGGCTTCCACACCGCCTCTGTTGTTTCTCGACTTGATGGTCGTGGCGGCCACCTCAACGATGAATACCGCTACCTCAAGAGTCGTGAATTACGACTTGGCGAGATGTGGGAGTCACTCAGGAGTCTCGACTTCATCGCCACTGGGCCAAGGGTGATGCTTGACCACCTCCATTGCTACCTCTCCGATGGTGAAGTGATAGCAATGGACTTCTCGTGAAGCATTCAGGAAATTTGAAGGAGTCGGACTGAAATAAAGAAAAGCAAATCGAGTTGTGAAAAGAAAAAGGTAAATATCGTTCTTACACTTGATTACATTTCACATACCTCTGCACCTGGTCTTAACCAGAATTTTGGAGCAATCCTCCCAGCGGAGGACCTCTTCTTCTCCACGACCACGTCAGTCGAGGTTCAACAATTAGCTCATTACGACCACGTGCGGTCAGAGTTTGAACAGAACGAGCTCGGTTTCTGATCTTACGGATGGGCGGGATCGGTCTCGACCATTCCGAAGCGACCTCCCTCGATTGCGAGGTTGTCTTGATGCGACATCGTCCTTCATAAAAGACATAAAATCCTTCCGGTCTCCCTTTCCGGTTGCTTAATAAAACTAGGAGTGGCACCAATCTGCGAAAGATTCCATGTCATAATAGAAGGTACCTTAGCCTTGCGAGGTTTGCGCTTAAGAGGTTCAAGCGCTTCAACCTCCTCGGCCCGACGGTGCGGCCTCGGCTTGATACAACTACATTGCCGCGGTCTTGTAGAGGTGCGGTCGAAAGACCGAGCTCGAGCTTGCTCCCCCTTGTCGGCAGATTTTACAAGTCGGCGTCTCTTGAGGAGGAGCCGAGCCTTTGTCTTCGACAACCCGGCGCCAATAGTCATCGAGCGACTTCTTCGTCGTCTGGCGATTTTCCATGCCTACTTTACGTAAAGCAAGGCGAGAAAAGAAGAATCACTAATTAATCGTAAGTTTTCTCGACTAGTACCAAGTCGTAAGTTTTTCTCGACTCTTTCTTGATTGTAAGATATTCTCGATCACCATTAGTCGTAAGTATCTTCTACGACTATAAAATCCTAAAGAAAGAATCGATTTTTGATTACCTTTAGGCGCTCTATCCTTTCATCTGCGGACAAAGCCGCAATGACTTGAGGAACCCCTCGGGTGGCGGGGACTTCTCACAGATGAGTCGACTGCAGAGTCAACCTCGGCTGTGAAAGATGCCGTAAACAGATAAAAATATTAGACAAGGTTGAGAAAGACCAAGCGGAGAGCTAAGTCGACAATTGCTTATCCTCCTCGTAGTCTCGGTGGGGTCTCCTCTCCCGAGTACCTCCACATAGGAGATGCTCGTTTCTTGAGAGGACTAATTCAGCGTGTGATAAAATCCTTCACCACATGCCATCCGGTCACCCTTCTTCCTTCAAGTCCTTAATGGCTTGAATATAAGGGCTAATCCTACCGATATCTTCAGAGGTTGAATCCATGAAGATTTCTTTTCAATGACCTTCCCACGAAAGAAAGGTCGTCTTGAGGTGACCTTCGGTAGAACCACCTCTTCCTCCAGCTCGGCCACGAAGACCGGTGAAACTCTGAATGTACTCCTTCGACTTGAGTCGTGGAGCTTGAACCTGACTTCCGCGATTCGGTTTGTCGAGCCATCCCATAATAATATTGGAACAGCTCGAGATCCGCCTAATCCCAGTGCGCCTCATGCAGATACACAAACACTCTCAACATGGTAATGGAATTGGGACCTAAGTTCACTAGTTCCACCCCAAAGTGTTCGAGTACTACTGTAAGAAAGGGGTGGGCAGGCAATCGAAGGCCGCACTCTGTACGCTTGGAAGGCGGGGATTTGCCCATTTTCCCCGATGGCGATCTTGCCCGATGGCGGAATCCACTTCACGAGCCTTCTGCGGGATCTTCCCGGCATCGATCAAGATCTTGATCTTAGCTGCATCCATCTCCGATTCCTCCCATTCAGAAACTTTCTTGGCCATTTCGCTTAGAAGAAAGAAGTTTTTTGATTGGGTTGGCGGCGGAGAAGATGAAACCTAGTCGAAGACGGAGAAAGCAAGAGCTCGAAGAACAGCGGAGTGATTTGGGGGAAAGGTAAAATCCAAGTCTACCTCTGGTAAGTTTTATAACCACGATCTCCGCCGCTTGGAAACCGTCTCGGCTATAGGTCTATGATAGATGGTTGTACCGCTTCGGGAACCGCTTCATCGGACAAGTCTATGAGAGTCGGTTGCAATTCCCCAGATGGTCCGTTCGAGAAAAAAAATAGGTACGTATTGTCACCTCCAAGCAAAATTACATTCTTGACCAAGTCTTTCTAGTCGAAGAAGTATCAATCGGAAGAGTTTTTCTCCGATTCCCTACTACGACCACCAAAGGTCGTGGGGTTTTATGACTTTTTGATAGTCGTAAGCAACCTTCCTGACCAAGCAAATTTCTAGTCAAAGCAGCACTCAAATGTCGAAGAGTTTTTCCTTCGACTATCATTCTACGACATTCTCATGGTCGTAAGTCCATTCTGAAACCTTTACCAAGTAAGTTATTTTCACTTGAAGTCAATAGATGGCGAGGATCTAATAATCCTCATTTTATCTTTTATCTATAATTCTTATTATGGGTAAATATGATGTCACATAGTCCCCAGAAGTACCCCTTATATCTATAAGGGAGAGGCCTAACAAGTGATTGTAAGTTCTTCTACAATCACCCCCATAGTCGTAAGTCTTGCTACGACTACATAGTCGTAAGTCCTTCTACGACTGTTACCTGGTCGTAAGTCCTTCTACGACTGCTACCTGGTCGTAAGTCCTTCTACGACCGGTAAACTACGACCACCTTATAATCAAACCTACGGTAGTGGGTCCAATTGATTAAGGAATCCGAACGGTCTACACGCACTATTATTCCGCGTATTAATGGTGTGTAAATACCCCATTATCTCTGGAAGATAATTGCCAGACGGCGTGAAGAAGCCGAGGCACCGGTAATTACTGCCATCATGCGCCCGTTACTGCATTAATTAGGCGCATCTCCCGCAGGACAAAACGGCTACTTCTTCACGACTATATAAAGGCATCAATCAGAGGAATAGAGAGAGGCGAACGACAGTGAACAAGAGCTAGTCAAGTAGAAACACAAGTGCTATTCTCTGTAATAGTCTTAGTCTTTTACTTGATCATCAAGAATACCACACCACACAGGATTAGGGTTATTATTCTCTCCGGAGAAGACCTGAACCTGTCTAAACATCTCGTGTCAATCCACTCTGCGTGATCTCATTTCTAGGAGACCCCCCGAATCAAACAATCTTTACGTAAGATCGGTTCTAATACACCGACAAAAAGGTTCTAGCTCATATAGCAAAGACTTAGCTACACATGTAAAAGCATGATAATTCTAGCAAGTCAAAGAACTAGACATGACATTGAGCAAGAATTGAAATACAAAAGCTCCAAAGGGTAATAGGCAAAGCTTCATCAATTTTTTAAAAATAAGCAGAAAATCTTATATTACAATGCATCTTTTTGGATTTTTTTTATACCATTCGTTGTAACCACTTGTTGGAGTTTTCATATGAATACAATATGACACAATGAGATGCAATTAAAAAGCCTAAAAACCTAAAAAGTTCGAAAAGATCACTAAGTTCAGAAAAAGAACAATAAAAGATCAAAAGAACAAGGAAAGATAAGAAAAAGATCAAACTCCCCCTCAAACCAACCCATAAGGATAAATTACCCCTAACTCGCTTCTTTAGGAGGAAAATCTGGTTTGATCTAAAGGCTTGGTAAGAATATCGCCAATTGAGCTTGGACTCTCTGAAGTGCATCACAATATCACCTTTTTCAACATGATCTTTAAGGAAGTGGCGAATGTCTATGTGCTTAGTCCTACAATGTTGCCTTGAGTTTTTAGCAATATTAATAGCGAAGTGTTATCACGAAAAGAGGAACACTAGCAAAGTTTAACCCATAATCTTTCAAAGTGGGCGTCATCCACAAAATCAGCTCTGACAAAGAACTAGCGTGACTACATACTCCGCTTGAAGGGATTGTGCAACAAGACTGCTTCCTAGAGGACCAAGAGACAAGAGAAGTGCCTAGGAAGTGACATGTGCACGAGGTACTCTTCCTATCTAACCGACACATAAAATCGAATCAAAAACCTCTAATGGACAAAGTCAAGAGCGGAATACCAAATGCCATATAAGAGGGTAGAGTGTAAATACCGAATATAAACTTAACGGCTTAGCGATGGGAAGTTCTCGGAGGCGCTGAAATCTTGCACAAAGGCATCTGTGAAGTGAATGTCCGGTCTCGAGGCCGTCAAATCTGAAGGGCCGATCATCTCATGGTACTCGCGTTGATCCACGACTTCTCCTTCCTCATCGGATCCAAAGCAATCGAGGTTGCCATGGGAGTGAAAATTGGCTTGCAGTCACCCATGTTGAAGCGTTTTAGTAGATCTTTAGTGTACTTCATCTGATGGATGAAAGTTCCTTCCTTGCATTGCTTGATTTGAAGTCCCAAAAAGTAATTAAGCTCGCCCATCATACTCATCTCAAATTCACTGGACATAGTGTCAGAAAAGCTGGAAACAAGAGCATTAGAGGAACCACCAAATATAATATCATCCACATAAATTTGAGCAAGCAGGAAGTCATTGTCACGTCTAAGAATGAATAGAGTTTTATCCACTTTACCTATTTCAAAATTATTTTTAAGCAAGAAGGTCTTAAGTCTATCATACCAGGCTCTAGGGGCTTGTTTAAGACCATACAATGCTTTAGATAGCTTGAAAACACGATTTGGATATTTAGGATCCTCAAAACCAGGGAGTTGTTTAACATACACTTCCTCATCTATGAAACCATTTAAAAAGGTACTTTTAACATCCATCTGATATAATTTAAAACCTTTTGATGCAGCAAATGCAAGCAGAATGTGAATGGCTTCTAGTCTAGCAACAGGAGCAAATGTCTCATCAAAATCTAACCCCTCAACTTGGTTTGAAACCACAGCTACCAATCGGCCTTGTTTCTAACCACGAACCATCCTCACCTTGTTTATTCTTAAACACCCAACGGGTTCCTATAACATTATGACCACTAGGGGTTCTACTAGGTTCCAAACTTTGTTTCTTTCAAAATTTTCTAACTCCTCATGCATGGCATTTACCCGGCTAGAATCGGATAAAGCATGTGATATATCGCGGGGTTCAAAAGAAGCAACAAAAGCCGAATGAGAGTAGAGATTTGGATCATTATACAGGCGAGTGACTCGCTCATGTAGATTACCTATTATCATTAGGAGGATCTTTGTCTCTGAATGCGAAGTGGGCGCCGGGTGAGATCTGGTTTCTTCGACCTCATGAGTGCTGATGATGAAGATCGCGAGAGCCTCAATCAAGGTGAGTAGGCGTGGCGTGTTCTTGTATCGAGATGGGCGCTTGATGCAAAGCGGATGAAGGAATGATATTAACCGTCCTCATCTTCCTCCACAAAAATACTCTCACACTGTAAATCATCAGAGCAATAGATCTAGCTCCAAGGCTAGTCTCATCAAAAGTGACATTACAAGTCTCTGAATAATGTTAGTCTCGATTAAAAACCGAAAACCCTCGAATGAGCGGGATAACCCGAAATAACCCATCAAAAGTTCTTGATTCAAATTTATCTAAGTTGCTGTCTTAAGAATAAAACATTTTGATCCAAAAACTCGAAAATGCGAAGCAGAGGGTTTTCTACCAAAGCGAAGCTCATAAGGAGTCTTGCCTAAAGAAGGTCTCAAAAGACACGATTTGCAATATGGCAAGCGATAGCAATAGCTTCGCCCAAAATCTCCTCGGTGTGTTATACTCGTCTAGCATCGTCCTAGCCATTTCGACCAAGGTCATATTCTTCCTTTCCACCACGCCATTTTGTTGAGGGCGTGTGGAGAGGAGAAGCGATGCTCAATACCACGTTCGGCACAAAAGAATCAAAAGAAGCATTTTTGAACTCCGTGCCATTATCAACTGCGAATCGCTCTCAAAGCACCAGGAAGCTCAGAAGCCAAACGAAGAACAAGGTCATGAAAATAACCAAAAGCTTCATCCTTTGAAGTAAGAAAGAACACCCAAGTATATCTAGAAAGATCATCGACTATGACAAGAATATACCATTTTCCACCGACTGACCGGACTCTAGCAGGACCAGCAAGATCCATATGAAGCAACCGCCACGGTCCGTCCATAACCATAGTCCTGAGAAGGGTGTGGCGGCAACTTGTTTGCCATGCCTACAGGGCGCACATCTGACATCCTTGGCGACTTTGAGTTTGGGCAAACCTCTCATGAGATCAAGGTTGCTAACTCGTGTCAGATGATCAAAACCAATGTGCCCCAAACGTCGATGCAAAGCCAGAAATCAGAAGAAGATGTAAGCAAACATTTAAGAGATCCAGCAAGAGATTCTGAAAAATCAGCTCCAAAAATTCTACCAACTCTAGAGATTCCAAACACAAGCTCACCAGTAGAATCAAGCACACGACAAGCATTTTTCTTAAAAACAGTCTCATAACCATCATCAAGAAGCTGAGAAACAGAAAGGAGATTATACCTAAGCTTGTCCACAAGAGCGACATCCTTTAGAATGAATTTGTTGTTCACCCTAATTGATCCTGTTCCTTCAATTCGCCCTTGTGTATCATCTCCAAAGGTGATGAAGTCATCACTGTTGCCCGCGTGAAAGAGGTGAACCATTTTGAGTTTCCGGTCATGTGGCGTGAACACACGGTCGACGAACCACGTGTTCTTCCCCTTTCCACGGTAGTCCTGAAAATCAAGGAACAAAAGAACGATGTGTCTCAATACTGGGGTTAGATAAACAAGATTTAGGAATCCATTACTTCGAGACACACGTCTGCAAGGAGTATACAAACCAGAAGTACTATCCTTGATTTCATCTAACATTCGGTTATGAGCAATGTTTAAATTAACATGAGACTTAAACTGTCCATGGGCGGTCGGCCGGCGTTGTCTTGGCGATCGGGCCGCGACCAAAACAGTCGATCCGGTGACCACGGTGGTCAGACCGCCATCGTAAACATTAGAATTAGGATATCTAGAAACATAATGATTTGCATGAGAGAAAATCCTAATCGAGGTTTATTCTTTTCGGTGTTACCATGTCTCATAGAAGCTCTAGGTTGCATGAATGAAATTCTATCAAAATTTTTCCTATCTTTTTTCAACCTACGCCAACAGAATTCAATCAAATGCCCACCTTTCTTGCAATAAGTGCAATGGTACTTGGTACCACTAGAAGAAGCACCATTTGAATTAATACAATGTTGGGCAAAATCTGCAGATTTAAAAGATATTTTTGCAGGTTGGGTTTTGAATTCAATTAAACCTTTTTCCAAGACTTGAATGACTTTTGGGTTTGAATTGTCTTGAAAAGAATTGAATCCTAAACCTTGCTTCTTATAAGGAGTTTTAGACTTGTCAAGAATCATGTTTAATTGTTTCTTACCTTTAGAAAATTTCTCTAATGTATCATGAAGGTAAGCATTTTCTTTTCTCAAGTTAACACAAGCATCACAAGTTTTATCCATAGATTTCTCCTTATACAAAGCAATTTCAAGCTTAAGAGCGGAACAAGAAGCACAAGTAGTATTTTCAATATTGTCCTTAAGCTTAGCATATTTGACTCTAGCAGCTTCTAAGATATCTTTGATTTCACGTTCTTTTTCTAAACATGAAGTGCAAGGGCTAGAATCAAACGCATCAAAAGCAATCAATTTACTAGATTCTAAACATTTTTCACAAGGAGCACTTTTAATTTCATTTAGTTCAGATCTAGCATTCTCAAGTTGTTGTACAGAAATATTATGAGCAGATTGTATTTTAGCAATTTCTGAATGCATAGCATGACAAGATAAACATTCATCAGGTTCAAGAGTCTTAGCATTTTTAAGCTCTACTTTCAGTTTACTAATCTTTGACTCTAATTTCTTATTTTTTGTCATGACAAATTCTAGTGCTTCATCTTGACTAAGTAATTGCTCAACTATAGAATTATATTTAGCAGAAAGCTCATCATAAGAAAAAGATACCTCATCATCATCAATGTTGTCAGTGTCAGCCATGAAGCACATGCCAGTGAAGTCTTTGGCCTTCCCTTTCTTTTTACCTTGAGGGATCTCCTCCTCCTTGTCCTCCTCACTCCCGATATCCACATCGCTCAAGAATTGATCCTCAAAAGCGGCAAGGACCCGGTGAGCAGCCTTCACAAGCTTATTAGCCTCATACCTTGATTTGTTGAAAGGAGGCTTCTTCCAAGTAGCTTTCCTTCCTTATGATTGCTCTTACCTTTCACTTGGGGCAATTTGCGGATATGATTGAGCTCACCACATTCATAGCATGTCACCGGACCACCTCTCTTTTGTTTCTAACATTATTGTAGGCCGTGTGAATTTTTAGCTAGAAGAGCTAACTCTGTTTCAGAATACTTTCAAGCTCCTCTTCATGAATAGCGGATAAACAAGCAAATGAAAATCCGAAGAAGATTCAAAAGAGTCATCAAAAGCCTTTTGAGAGGATCTGCTACCAAAGCTAAATTATCTTTCTTGGGATGATCAACTCTTTTAATTTCATGAGTCTTGAGTTTACTATAAAGCAATTCTAAAGTAAGACTTGAAAGATCAACATTTTCCTCTATAGCAAGAGCCTTCATCTCCCACTCCTTGGTGTTGATTGCGGCCAAGAGATGGGTGGCATTTTCGATTGAGAATATTCAATATCAACGACTTTCATTTGATTAATTACTTTATTAAAGCGACTGAAAATGTTATCGATGCTCTCTCGGGACGCATCTCGAATTTATTGTATTCACGCTTGTAAACTGTTTGGCGCACCTTTTGATTTAGGACGAACCCTCATGATATGTTTCGAGAGTGTTCCAAATTTCATCTTGATTGAAAGATTACAAATTCTATCATATTCTTGTCTACCAAGTGCACCATATAAAAGATTCTTAGCCTTATTGTTGTTAGCCAAAAGAATTGCGAAGCGGTGTAGCAATTTCAGGGAATAACCAATGGGCTCTAACAACATCCCAAATAGCTTGTCCCTCGCTCTCAAGAAAGACGCGCATACGATTCTTGCAATAGGCATAGTCGTGCCCATCGAAGATATGCGGTTTAGTAGAAAACTTATCCATCGCCAAAGTTCAGTGACCGGTTAAGATCAAGATTGAACTAACCGGGCTCTGATACCACTTGTTGGACCGAAAGGGCGACTAGAGGGGGGGGTGAATAGGAGCACGCTCACTTTTTCTCAAATAATGAATTCAACACAATTTCACTGCAATAGCTATGATGAAGCTATGAAGATAAATATACCAGTACAGCGGAAAACTAGTATTGAATCCAATTAAATCCCCTAAGCAAAAACACAAAATCAACTAAGATTGCAAAGACTCACAGCACGGGCGGTCAGACCACTGTACCCAACCGGTCGGACCGATTGCCGGGCGGTCTGACCGGCGTTGTGCTAGCGGTCGGACCGCTCCAAAATCGGTCTGACCGGTGATGACGGGCGGTCTGACCGGCAGTCTACAGAACCGATCTGAAATAGTAAAATCAGCCCGATGACGAAGTTGCAATTAGGTGAAACTTTTGATTCTCAACTCCAATCTTTATGAAACTTTGCACACACCTTCTATATGCTCTTGAGGACCTATTCCAATCGAATATTATGATAATTCTTGGAACGATCTTGAGCAATTGCCAATTGATTAACAGAAGGTCTAAAACCGGGCAAGAACGAAAACTTGATCCTAATGCTTGTTCGTCAGTGATTGATGATCAAGATGATGCTAGATAGATTCACACATATCACAGCAAGCTAATTCACGTGAAAGAATCAATCACAAACTCGCGGATCAAAGAAAGCCCTAAAAACACGAAATTGAAAGCAAGAACGAAAAGAGACTTATCTCAAGCAAACCTTGCATAGATTGATTTCGTGATTGATCTTTGGATTACATCCACACCATCATGGATCGGTAGACAATCAAAGATCACAAAATTCACCACAAACCATCAAGAGCCCTCGCCTCCACCTCAACTCCCCTAAAGACAATTAGGGTTTTGAAATATAAAAAGGCGAGAGAGAAAAGAGCTAGATGGTGCAGCCACCACCTCCCCCTATTTATAGTGGAGGCCTAAAACTCTTAGGGTTTGACTCTCTTGGGCTCCCGTTAAGGCCCACTAACAAACGGGTCACACACGCACGCTTCGCGAAGCGCCGTCTTTAATCTTTTGACCTAAACCGCTTCACCATGCGTCATGGATTTGCCAATAGGTCACCCTTGTCCATCTTGTGTCACGCTTGAGTCGTTGACCTCACCCGGCATCGTCAATCGTTCTGGACCTCAACTCTCCAAGTCTAGTCCCGATCCTTCTCGCCGTTGACCGTCGTTGACCACCAAGCTACCTGCACAACCACAGACAAGCAAACACGTATTCGGGAACAAGTTCTTCACAACTTGACCCATGTTAGTCAAAACATGCATCATGCAAATCATATGCCATGAAACCAATGACTTTGACCTAACAAAACAACATTGCCACGAAGTTGGCCAACGTTCAAGTAGAAACCGGTTTGACCGCTCCAGGTGAGCCGGTCGGACCGCCCCTTGGCCGGTCGGACCGCCCCTTGGGACTTAGCCGAATTTCAACCCTTGAAAATCCGAAACCTTCTGGAAACTTTAAACCAATAGAACTTTTTACTGGAGACTCCAAAAATCATGAGACCAAGTGCATTGGGATCCCCTCACTTGCCTACACACCTATTTTTGGCCCAGCTCGTTTTGACCAATTTGGTCATCGCCGGTCCGACCGCCCCACATGGCCGGTCCGACCGATTTGGGACCGGTCGGACCGCCGTGCAAGGACCGGTCGACCGCCTCGTCTATCGATAGCTCATAACTTTGTCGAAAACACGTGAAACGACAAACTGTAAACGCCATTGCCAATTGTCATATCATCCTAAGATCTGGAATATATCCCCATAAAATCCACAATATACATCCTCCACCTGTAGACGATGTATATACATCCTATCAGCGTATGTATTAGTTCAACCTGATTTGAGTCATGATCAGTATATACATCTTCCACCTGTAGGGCTTTCTACGCTTCCTCCACGGTGATTCTATGGTTATCTATAAACCTAATTTTCTATTCTTTAGGTTTAGTACTACGCGCATTTCATTATTATTACAGATATCCTACTATACAGTTCGTGTTCTACTTACTATAGTTTATTTATCAAAAAAAAATTGGATTTTTTTCCCCTGCTCACGTTCATCCGAATCTGCAACAATAGATGTTCCTTGCTTTTAAAGCTTGCAGCATGAATTGGTACAACACCATCAAACATGTATGTGGCTATGTGATAACATCTTCCAGTTAAGAGATGCTTCCTTAGTATCTACATAATGCTATTACATAGCCATGACCATATTTTTGGATAAGCCCTAAAACGACACACAACTGTCTGTTCCAAAGAGTAACAGGTAAATCGATTCATTGTTGTTTACCTCTGCTCCTACTCACTATTTTTACTGATTGCTACACACCACCTAAACTGTATATACAGAAATGCTCATGCTCTATCCTCAGTCTTCGCACCTATTTTACAAGACGGAGAAGGCAGCAGCCATCTGTAGATATGTTATATACATCATTATTTACCAACATCTCGATTTAATTCCTTACTCATCAGAAACCTATATTCTGATTCAATGAACATTTTTCACTTGGAAACTACATCATCCACTACTCTTTCCTTTATATAGTCTTTTAGAACATCTCGTGTGTTCTAAACTTATCCTGTAATACCATGTATTTCATATATATGCTACTGCACTACACAATAACTAAATTCGCTATCCTTCTTGAGTACGATTTGTTATCGGTTTCGGACCGATCATTCTTCCCTTTTGTCTTGGATGAGTCTACAGATGAAAACCAGCAGATTATTTACATTGTTAAGTGCTGTACATAGCAATGCCTTTATACAGTCGTATTATACATATACGAATCTCTCTTTGTTTACTCTCCATACAGTATATATTAAACTGGATGTCTATAGATGCCTGCACAGTCCATTGTACTATCTGTCAACAATATAAATAAATGTTTAGTCTTCCCGGGCTCTAGTTCTGTATGCTGGAAGACGACATTTGGTTGTCATAGCGTGACACCCATGTCTCCAAAATTATCCTTGTACTATTAGAGATTGAGATCTTACCGACAACTCTGAATTATATCCGGTTCCGTAGGCACCGCTGGGGAGCTTTTTTATTTTTTTAAATATTTGTTAAAAGTATTTTAAAAATAACCTTTTCCTAATTTTAGTTTTAGTCCTGATCTTTTTGGTCACGTTATAACTCGTAGCGTGATCAAACTATACTATCACATCACCAACCATGACGTGACCAAACCTACCAAGATAGTTATCCGAGTCAACACGTGTCTGTTTTTTGGTTAAGTTTTGTCATGTCAAGAGAGTGGTATAGCAACACTCGTTTGCTACGCCGAGATTCGTGATTGATAATGTATTTTTGTCATGTCCCGTATTGTGGCATGGTCAAAATGATCAGAATTTAAAATAAAGTTATGAAGATATTATCTTTAAAATATTTTTTAAAAATAAATTAAACAGAAAAAATTCGCCGCTGGGAGGATATCTTAGCCTATGTGATGTGGCCATGAGAGGAAAAACTGGAGGGTGTGGGACCCACAGATGATGTTGGGGGAGGAGCTAAGCACAGAGAAAAAGCTCACTGGCTTGGCCTCTGCGACGTGGCCGTGAGAGAAAAAACTTAGTATCTCCGCCATGTGTGCTTACTGACTTAGCCTCTGCGACGTGGCCAGATTTTTTTGGTCAGCTAATTATTGTTAGTTTTCCATTGCCTACTTACTTTTTTCACTTTTCGGCAGGCTTCGTATTTGAATTAGCAACATGCATTTTATTCAATTATATCTTATTAGTTGGCTATTTTCTTCTAGGAAAAAAAGTAATGTTTTGCTAGGTTGAATCAAAATTTTACAATGATCAATTGTGTCGTGTATGATGTGAAAACGCCATCAATTGTTTTATAGTTACACAAGTTGCGTACGTGGACATTGAACATCTAACCGAACGAATAGCTGTTTATTTCGGAGTCGGATTCCTTACCAATTTGATTCCTATGCGTATTCAAGTTACTCTTTATAAAGCACGGGGTTCCCCTCCCGCACCCAGTCTCTCAGATCGCAACGCACGGCACCTTAAATGATCACTTTGAGTTGTTAACAATTAATTTATCTGTGATTTATCTATTTTCTACTTGCTTGTTTTTAGAAGGTATGACTAGCAATTCCTAAGGCTAACCGAAAATCGGAAAAAAAAAATTAGTTATGTATAACGAACTATCACAGACAGTTTTTTTAAGTCAAAATTGTCTGTAAAGACCTACTATCACAGACGGTTGTTAGTGATTTTTACAAACCGTCTGTGGTAGTAGGTCTTCACAGACGGTTTCGAAAAAAAAACCATCGGTGTTGTGACTTATCACAGGTGGCTCACAAACTATCTGTGATAACTGTTTGTTATCATAAATACATAAATTCATACGATTTAAAAATTGTATACGATGATGATTTGAAACCGTCAGTGATAACCCTCTCTGCAGTGGACTGCATGTCACCGACCATCCTGAACTGGACGTCGGACTGCAGTAGCGCGCGAGATCTCGTTGAGGCAATAGCCGAGCACCTTCTCGTCGAGCACCGTCGCGTTGCTAAGCAACGTCTGTCCTATTACAAATTTCTCACATCCTGTCTTCAATTGCTTTTCCTTCCTCCAGTCCCGCCACAGCTTGCTTTTCTGCATTTCTCACATTGTAACAGCCACGCTCTTGTCCCCGTGCTTGATCTGCCTTCCATCGGCGCCGCCATCACCTGCTTGTCCTCGCCCTCACATATGACCAGCCATGTCTTCATTCCTCTAGCATTCATCAGCAACTCCATTCATTCCAGTCTTGGTTTCTCCCTCATCGTGTTCTCCAGTTGCCCAATAATATGATTCATCACTGGCTTTTGTGTATCCTGACAAAAAAAAAAACCCCTCCATTTCCTCGTTGTATTCATAATTCTTCTCTAGACATCCTGCATACCAATCCAATTTTTTCGTTTAAAGTACACTTCATTTCTTTCCTTCCAGATACCCCACATGGATGCAGAAGAAAGCATATTCAGAATCATACGTTTTTTGTCACAAAGCCACCACTTGACCACTGATTCAAAATCACCACCAATTTGCATGTTAATTATCAAGGACACCCCCAGATTGACTTGGCAACAACACAGTCAAAAAGGAGATGATAAACAGTTTGTAGCTAATTACAAAACAGGCAAGTTTCATCTTCTACATGTTGTCTTTTGACCAAATTATCTCTACTTCAAATCCACAGAAAAAAAAAGTGAGTCCTAGGGGGAACTAATAGCTTCCAAACAGCCGGAACATCCACTGGCGAAACTCCCCTAAAATTCACATTAGCATATAAAGACTGCACATTATAAACACCTGAAGAGTGAAATTCCCAGATCATGATATCATCAGCACCAGAAAAGGAAACATTACGAGCAATAGAAAGTGTTGGAGAGTTCGTGTTAGATCTAAATAGCGAGTTGTATTAGAGTCGGATTCTACGTTGAGACTATAAATAAAGCGTGTGTGATCCTCCGGGATACACACAACAATAATTCCCGAAAAGTCAATATGGTATCAAAGCCCTCGTGCCCTTCCATCACCAAACCCTAACTCTAACCCTCACGTACCTCATCAGCCGCCGCCATTCCTCCCTTCACACTATCGCCTCGCGGGCGAGGCTAGACCACCGCCGCTTGGGCCGTTGCATGGGTTGCGCGGGTCACCACCGTAGCCTGGGTTGCGTGGGCCGCCGCCGCTGCATGGGTCACGCGCGCCCCCACCGCTGCACAGGCTGCGCCACATGGGTTGCACTGGACGCCGCCACCACTCCTCGCGGGCGCGAGCTGGGGATCCACTGAGGAGGAGGAAGGGAGAGCCACCAAAGGAGGAAGGGAGAGATGCCGAGAAGGCTATCTGCTCAGATCGCTTCAGGAGAAGAAACCGAAGAGGCGATGGAAAAAAAGGGGCTTTTTCCTCTGTCGAGAGAAGAAACCAAAGCTGAAGAGAGAGAGGGGGAGAGCAAAAAAATTTGTTTAGGAAAAAAAGAACGGTGATGCTATGCATGATTTGGGTAATCGTGAAGGCAATCATCGTGGTTCGGCATAACATGAATGCATGAAGAATTGTCGTGATCGTGGGAGATACGCGTGACATATCTGGTAGTAATTGGCATTACTCTGGTTGATTGAGAAGATGACTCCTGAGGAAATTGAGGCTGTGAGGAAAGAGGAGGTAGGAGCTGCAATGACGGCGGTAGATGAGAAAAGGAAGGCAGCTGTTGAGACTACTTCCCCACTGGTAACTCAAGATGACATGAGAAGCATGTTACAGGATCTCTTCACGACGGGTATGATAGGTCTGAGGGTTGGTGCAGGGTCATCTTACTTAAAGCTGGAGCTGATGCCGAATGATGTAAAGTTAGAAGGAAGTAAGAATTACCTGAGTTGGTCTAGAAGGACTAGGCTAATTCTGAGGACGAAGGGGGTGGAGCACTACCTACAAGAGACTTGTGTTGAGCCTGCAGACAAGGCGAGCATGGATTGGAGGATGTGGAACACCACTAACTCTGTGGTGGTAGCTTGGCTGCTAACTTCGATGTCTCCATCTATCACTCGAATGGTGGTGTCGGTAATCAAGAACCGATCTTACATATGATTGTTTGATTTGGGGGGTCTCCTAAGATTGACCACACAGAGAGAAGACACGGAGATTTTATACAGGTTCAGCCCTTCTGCTGCGAGAATAACAACTCTACTCCTGTGTGTATTGTATTGACATTAGTGTTTACAATCAAGAGGAAGACTAATGCCCTATGCTCCTCATTGCTCCATTCTCCTTCTTTCTCCCCCCTCTACCTTATGATTCCACCCTTTATATAGTGCTCAAGAAGGTCATGGTTTCTCCAAATTCAAAGGGAGCCTCAACGCTTCAGCTGATGAAGCAGTTATTGGAGATTATGTCTAGAATAGTAACTTTCCCACGTCGCCAGACGATTATCATCACGACAGAGAGATTAATCATGCATTTATTCTAGGGAATAACTACGTAATTAACTACCCCATATCATTAAACATGGTGTAGAAGACTCCCTGATTGACCAGGCCTACACGTCTGTAGGCTTCATCGACTAGAGACTGGTCGTAGAAGAACTTACGATCAGGTGGTGGTCGTAGTAAAGCTTACAACCATAAACTGGTCGTAGGAGGATGGCCAGGGGATAGTCATAGAAAAGCTTACGACTAGGCACTGGTCGTAGAAGAACTTATGACCAGGGGGTGGTCGTAGAAAAGTTTACGACCTTCTACCTTGTGGATAAGGGGTATACTTACGAAAAGTGTAAAGATATTGTTATCTCTAATAATTATAGATAAATAAATAAAATGATGATTATTAGATCCTCGTCAGGTGGAGATGATGCAGAGTGCACCGGCGATGTGGAAGACGGTAGGCAACATGTACTCTAGGGCAGGAAATGTGATGATGATGGTGGAGGTCCAGGGCATGGTAGAGGCCCTGAAACAGGAGGAGAATACCGTCCAGGGGTATGCTAGTGAACTGTAGCAACTGTGCGCAGATTTAGATCACTATGATCCACTACAGTTAACATGTGCTGGTGATATTGAGGCTGGTAGGGTGTGGCTGCAATGCAGACGGGTTACACATTTTCTAAAGGGACTAAACACAAAGTTTGAAAGTAGAAGTGCTGCCATGTTTCACTTGGCAAACTTGCTTACTATGGAGGAGACTATTTCAGCTACGGTGTAGGAGCAAGTTCGACTACGAGTAATGGGGGACAACAACTCGATCAGATCAACGTATGTCATAACTGATGAGTGAGAGTGCTACAACTATAGGATGAGAGGACATATGAGCCGTGCTTATCCTTCTCCACAGTATGGAGGTCGAGGTGGAGGTTGTGGTGGTCGTGGAGGCCGATGTGGAGATTATCGACGCCGAGGTGGAGATTGTGGTGGTCGTGGAGGTGGAGGTCGAGGAAGGGGCCAAGCTAGCCCCAGGGCTAATGTGGCCCTGATAGAGCAGATCATGTCTATTACTCTAACAGGTGAGCAAGCTATGCAGTGGGAGAAGTGGCAGCAGAGAAAGGCATTGGAGATTTCTCCTAATTCCACCTCCTTTGGTAACTTTGCAAACTACGCCCACGTGAGCGAAGATACTCTAGAACATGCACTTGCATCCACATATAAGCACTCTCATATTAATTGGATCATAGATTCAAGGGTATCCAAGCATGTCATGGGTTCACTTAGTGCTTTTGCATCTTACACCTCATATACTCATTCTGAAACTATCCAAACAGTTGATGGGACCTTCCAGCTTATTCAGGGTGTAGGATATGTAGAGTGCACACCATCCATTGTTTTATCCTCCGTTTTGCATATTCCATCCTTTCCAGTCAACCTTCTTTTAGTTAGTTCTATCATCGACCAATTCAAATGCACTGTCACATTTGATGAGGATTTGTGTTTGTTTCAGGAGAAGAGAACTGGGAAGAGGATTGGGACTGGAATAAGGTGTAATGGGTTGTGGTACATTGACCAGGTTGATGCGGCATTGGCTGTGGCTATAAGAGGAATCGAGAGAGAGATTTTGTTACATCATCGCCGCCGACATCTATCATTTGAGAGTGTAAGTTAGTTATACCCTGATTTGTTCAAAAGGGTAGATAAGTGTAAACTTGTATGTGATGCTTGTGAGTTTGAAAAGCATACACGGTCTACCTATAGTAGCATTGGTCTTTGGAGTTATGAACATTTTATATTAATACATTCGGATGTTTGGGGTCTGTGCTCAGTTACTTTTGTGAGTGGTTTTAAGCGGTTTATCATATTTATTGATAGCTATACTCGTATGACTTGGATCTATATGATGAAAAACAAGAGCGAGATCTTTCGATGTTTTCAGGACTTTCATAGGATGGTTGTTACTCAGTTTGATGCGAAGGTTTGGATTCTTCGAACAGATAATGGAGCTGAGTATGTTAACAAGGAGTTTGCAGTATATCTCTTAGAAGAGGGGATACTTCATCAGACTACTTGTTGAGGAACCCCACCTCAAAATGGAGTGGCTGAAAGTAAGAATAGACATTTATTGAAAGTAGCACATTCACTCATGTTTCAGATGAATGTGCCAAAGGGATTTGTGGAGCGAGGCAGTGATGATGGCAGCGTATCTCATCAATCCTATGTCATCTCGAATACTTGGGATGAGGTCTCCATCTGAACTTATTTAGGGTCAGCGGGAGTTCAAGGTGCCTCCTGAGGTATTTGGCTGTGTGTTTTGTACGAGACCACCGACCAGTGGTTGGCAAGCTGGATTCATAAGTATTGAAATGTATCTTTATAGGATATTCATCAAGTCAGAAGGGCTATAGATGCTGGAACCTAATTGAGAGGAGGTTGTTCGTGAGTTTGGATGTGACATTTCGGGAGTTTGAGTCTTACTACAAGAGTGGAGGTACTCTTGATCTGTTTTTGGAGTTTTCTCCTATCACTGAGGGTGACAATGAGAGGGGAGAACAAGGAGACGATAGTCAAGAAGAAGAAGTTATTGTGGGGACAATTATGTACCCAAACCTAACGGGATATACGAGAGATGTGATGTTACCAAAAGAATTGAAGGTTTATCAACGAAGATGCTTTGGGAAACAGGGGGAGAAGCAGAGAGACAATCGGTCAGCACTTGAGCCACCAACTGAGTCGGGCAAAACAATGGAACAACCACGCATTCTGACCTAAATAGCTGGCCTTGCAGTTGATCCAGTCCCAAATCCCTCCTCAGGTCTCTCTCCATCACGTTCCTTGCCTACCCTGGGGGCGAGTGGTAATGTTCATTCTAATCACTCCCATGTAGAGTTACCACTTGCAGAATATAGAGAAACTAGAGCTAATCTTTGAAAACCTCCACCAAAGATGGCTTTGAGCATGACATTGCAAACTTCATCTCATATTCCCATATCTCACCAACATACAAAGCATTCATTGCATCTCTTCATATAGTACATGTTCTAAAGGATTGACGAGTTGCTAAGCAGGATTCTAAGTGGAAAGATGCCATGAAGAAGGAACTTAGTGCACTTCAGAAGAACAAGTCATGAGACCTTGTTCCACTTCCAACAGGAAAAAGGGCAGTAGGATGCAAATGAGTGTTTACAATTAAGCAAACTATTGAATGCAAGATAGAGAGATACAAGGCACAGTTAGTTGTAAAAGGTTTTAGTCAAACATATGGGATAGACTATGATGAGACCTTTGTACTAGTGGTGAAGATGAGCACGATAAAAACATTGATCGCCTGTGCAGCGAACTTCGGATGGTCCCTACATCAATTGGATGTGAAGAATGCTTTTGTACATAGTGATTTACAAGAGGACGT
This sequence comes from Hsuehochloa calcarea, assembly GCA_036346395.1. Classification (NCBI taxonomy): domain Eukaryota; kingdom Viridiplantae; phylum Streptophyta; class Magnoliopsida; order Poales; family Poaceae; genus Hsuehochloa; species Hsuehochloa calcarea. The sequence continues at coordinate 60,645 of JAYEVG010000104.1, read as the reverse complement.
ATACATGGAGATTCCTCTAGGCTTTGAGAATAGGCAGACTGAGAAGAATGTGTGTAAACTCAAGAAGTCTTTATACGGTCCGAAGCAGTTTCCAAGGGCGTGGTTTGATAGATTCAGACGTGCAGTCTATAGTATTGGCTATTCTCAGTGCAATAGAGATCATACTGTGTTTTATAGGCATAGAGGATCACATATCACCATATTGACAGTCTATGTTGATGATATAGTGATTACTGGAGATGATATCGAGGAAATCAAGTCCTTGAAGAAAAAATAGAGAGAGACATTTCAGGTGAAGATCTTGGACCTTTTCGATACTTTCTTGTGATTGAGATTTCCTGTTCTTTGATGGTATAGTTCTCTTCTCGAGGAAGTATGTCCTTGATCTGCTGGCAGAAATATGTATGCTTGGGTGTCGCCCTATTTCTTCACCTATTGATAGAATCACAAACTATGTGCTGGGTTGGGAGATCCAGTTGACAAGGAAGGTTATCAAAGGCTTGTTGGGCGTCTCATCTATTTGTGTCATACAAGACCTGATATTTAATATGCAGTGAGTGTGGTTAGTCGGTATATGCATGATCCTAGAGCAGGACACATGGATGTTGTCTATCGAATCTTGCGGTATTTGAAGAGTAGTTCTAGGAAAGGCCTTTGGTTTAGGAAGAATCAATATTTGAATGTGGAAGGGTATTGTGACGCTGATTGGACGAATAGTGTGTATGACAGGAGGTCTACCTCTAGATATTTCATTTTTGTAGGAGGTAACCTTGTGTCATGGAGAAGCAAGAAGCAGGAGGTTGTGGCTCGCTCTATTGTAGAGGCAGAGTACAGAGCAATGTCATTGAGTGTGAGTGAAATAATATAGATGAAGGGTTTATTGTGCGAGCTTCGATTATGGAGGAATAATATCTTTGTGTTGTATTGTGACAATAAATCTGCAATCAACATTGCGAACAATCCAGTATAGCATGATAGTACCAAGTGTGTTGAGATTGATAGATTCTCAATTAAGGAGAAGCTCAATGCTAGGCTGCTGAAGTTGGAGTATGTCAAGTCTGGTGAATAGTTGGCTGACTGTTTCACTAAAGGGTTAGGTCCTAGCGAGTGTTCCACAATATGTAACAAGATAGACATGATTGATATCTTATGCCCATCTTAAGGGGAGTGCTGGAGAGTTCATGTTAGATCTAAATAGCGAGTTGTATTAGTCAGATTCTACGTTGAGACTATAAATAAAGGGTGTGGGATCCTACGGGATACACACAACAATAATTCCCGAAAAGTCAATAGAAAGCACATCCATCCACATTTGCATTAAACGATCATCAACACAGTGCCTAAAAGTGAATTTCAACACTTCCCCATCCCAAGCTTCCTCCACAATGATGTTGAGTTTTTATCCTTAACAATGTTATACAAGTCCCATAATTGAATAGCTAAATTTGTACTCCCCAACCAATGATCTTTCGAAAACCTCACTTTATTTATCTCCAAAAAGGTGAAACATTCTCATCTGCACAAGTAAAAATATTAGGCTCTTGAGTTTTGTATTTGTAATCTATAATTTTCTTCCAAATCTTATCACCGTCTAATTGATATCTCTTAATCCATGAAGCTAATAAGCAAATATTTAGGTCCCTCAAATTTGGAATACCCATCCCCCCAAATTCTTTCTTCATGCAAACACTCTTCCAATTAGCCAAGTGATAGTGGTGTTGTTCAGCATTATCATTCCATAGACTGGTCATATGAGATAGCCTCAATGGCCCAATTGAGGAATTTAATAATAGACAAGTACACAGGAATAATTGCAACACGGGATTGAATAAGAACAAGTTTGCCATCGAGATAATAATCGCCTCTCCACCTGTGGTTTTCGCTACGGAAAAAAATCAAGTGAGGGGGGTGCAGAATACCAGTTTGGTTGAAAATCAGAAAATTTATGCAGAAATTTTCAAATCAAATTTTGAAATTTTTAGATTTTAATTTTAAAAAGATCAAATTCAAGCAAACCAATTGTTTTGGACCCGATTTGGATTCCTACCGGGGGGACCGGTAAGACCGGTTTGGCCAATTTTTAGACGAAAATCAAAACCCTACTCCAGCCTGCAGCTCTTTTCACAATTTTATCTACAATTGGCTGCACATCTTCTCGCTTAAGATGATTATAATGCAAAGGCACCCCCTAGTATTTAATGGGAAATTGACCCACATTGAAACCGAAAGCCTGAGCTACCATATTTCTTTCATCAACATTCATATTAATGGGAATGAAGTCACTTTTATGGAAATTTATTCTCATACTAGAGATCCGCTTAAAACAAGTTCAAGACACTTCTTTTTAGGCATGCATGCCCCCAAGTTTTGGGCGGAAGCCTTACATGCCACCACATATCTTCCAATGACTCCCCACAAAAACTATTTCGGCACCCTCCCCCTTCTTTGCTCATTTCCACATAGAACCATCTTATTCCCACTTGTGCATCTTTGGTTGTTTATGCTATCCCAACACAACCGCAACTATGCCACACAAACTAGCTCCTCGATCTATTGCCTACGATTCCTTGGTTACTCATCCAATCTCAAGGGATATCGTTGCATGGATCTCTCATCCCGTCACCTCATCATTTCACGCCATGTCATTTTTATGAGTGTGTATTTCCTTTTGCCCAAACAAATCCATCACCTACAGATATCCATGATCTCCTGCCAGATTGTGATCCTCCTGCCCCCTGCCCCTGCACGCGCCAAATCCTCCACCTACCGCAGCTTCCCTCCTCCCCGCCACGCCCATTCTCGCACTTTGTCGTGGCAGCCCCAAATTCTCCACCAACCGCGACAACACCCGCCGCCAGATCAACTCCCGCTTTGTTGTGTCCACTCGCGCCTCTCGTGGAAGCTCTCGCCTCTACCACGACAACTCCAATGCCTACCGCGCAGCCTCACAGTACGATCCACCTCCCCGCCCACCCCATGCAAACACGTCGCCGAGCAGCCTCCTCATCGCTCCGCCACCACCTCAATCTCCATACCATTTCTCTCGGCATGTCTTCCCCCATCCCCAAGATAGTGCGTGGCGCACTCAAGGATCCCAATTGGCACGTAGCTATGGTTGCTGAATAACAAGCCCTCTTGAGCAATAACACTTGGGATCTTGTATCTCCTCCTATCAATGCAAACATTGTCTCCAGGAAGTGGATCTTCCAGCATAAACTAAAACAGATGGCACCCTTGAGCGTTACAAAGCGCGATGGGTTTTATGGGCTTCTCACAAGCGCAAGGGGTGGATTTTGATGAAACCTTTAGCCCGATGGTCAAACTAGCTACAATTCGCATTGTTCTTTCCATAGCTCTCTCCAAGCAGTTGGCCAATTCGTCAACTCGAGGTCCAAAATTCTTTCCTACATGGCACTCTCTTCGAGGTAATGTTTTGTTGCCAACCTACTGGATTTATTGATTCATGACAGCCAAACCATGTGTGTCGCTTGAATCATTCTCTCTATGGCCTAAAACAAGCTCCTCGCACTCGCATCAAAGACTTTGTTACGTACATTGAGACTGTCGACTTCATCTGCTCCAAGTCCGATACTTCTTTCTTTGTGCTTCACAACACATTGGGTACGACCTTTCTCCTTCTCTACGTTGATGATATTGTCTTAACGGCTTCATCGCCAAGACTCTGTGAGTGCATCATCGCCGCTCTAAATTCTGTGTTTGCTATGACAGACATGGGGGACCTTCATTACTTTCTTGGGATCGCCATCACATGCATCTCCTCCGGCCTTCTTCTATCGCAATCCAAGTATGTCGCAGAGATCATTGAGTGGGCTGGCATGGCAACATGCAAGTCTTCGCCACACCAAAGGACACGCCGCCCAAGGTGGCGGCTCACACAGACCTCCGATTGCGCACCCTACATCATATCGCAGCCTTGCGAGGGTGTTGCAAGACTCACCATGACATGCCTTGACATTGCCTACGCCGTGTAGGAAATATGTCTCCATATGTACGACCTGCGAGAACACCATCTCTTGCTGATCAAGCATGTGCTCTGGTACATCCAGGGGATGCTACATCATGGTCTTCATCTCACGTCATCAGCAGCCGACGTCCTGATCGCCTACACTAACGCAGACTGGGCAGGCTGCTCGGACATGCGATGCTCCACCTCTGGCTACTGTGTTTTCCATGGCGAGAACCTTGTGTCTTGGTCGTCCAAATAACAATACACAATCTCTCGTTCCAGTGCGGAGGTAGAATATCGAGTAGTGGCCAACGCCGTCGCTGAAGCTAGCTGGGTTCGCCAGTTACTTCAGGAGCTTCGATGTCCTCTACAACAACGTCAGTGCAGTATACATGTCGACGAACCCTATTCAACATCAACACACCAAACACATCGAGATCGACTTGCATTTTGTTCGTGATCGTGTCGCCCTAGGGCACATGCGAGTTTTTCATGTACCATCGTCACGCCAGTTCCCCGATATCTTCACCAAAGGGCTATCGTCCTCACTGTTCATGGATTTTTGGGACAGTCTCAACGTCCGTGTTCCTCCCGCTGTGACTGCGGGGGTGTGTTAGGCAATATATTTGCTATGTTCGGCAATATATTTGCCACGTCATGTAATCTGGAATAACCATATTTAAGAGAATATGTATAGCATGTAATCCGGTTATTTATGGTTAGGATCAGCAGGGATTTCATCCCATGTAATCATTGTATTTGTGCTATACATACATCAAGTTGTGACCTATTTCCTCCAATTCTTTCACGGATGACCGGAATCTAGGCATGCAAAATGGATTTTCTATTTAGTGCGTGTGTGCATGGCATTAGGTTGAGAGTTAATGTCGCCTATAAAAATAGTTAGGGGTACGTCCATTGTACTAAGAATTTATGATTATGAATTAAAAACATGTGTTTGTTTTGGACGTGTGCCGTTATGGGGAATCCCTCTGTTACCAATCAAGTGTTTCACGTCAGGGGTTCGCATTTGCGTTGTAGATCAAGAGTCGTTGTATGCTGAATCTTTGTATCAACTCACGGATTCTTTCTACTTATCGTTTGTGTTATTCCATCGTTAAATATTGGACAACTTACGGATTTAATCTCATCTCGATGTTTGATCTGCAGTACCGCTCTTTTAAAAAGAAAGACTTGAGAAGTGGTAAAAATGTATGCGCAAATTTGTGTTAATGTAGAGTAGTACGCTATAATTATAAAGTGTTGACCGTGAAGAACTACGACCCGCTTTTGTCCCATCGTAGGCATGGGAGGCAGGAGGAATTCCAATATGACATTTTGGAAATGTAAGTAAATTATATGACACTACAATATTTAGAATTATTAGCCGTCAACACGCTAGATTTGCAAAATAACATCAGGCCATTTTTGTTTCTGGCAGTTGGTTCTGCTTCGTAGAACTGGGAATTTGATATTCAAATTCGTTGACTTGAAATTTGTAGTATCCTGTCACAGAGATGAAATAATCAAGTTTTAAATCAGCAATTACGTGTCACAATTTTATTCCAACAAGGGCAAGCCATCTTTTTTTTTTTGAAAATGGAAGTAGATTTGCAAACAATTATATTGCAAAAACATGACAAATGGAGATGAAAAACACAATGACTTCTGGAGTGCTTTTAGTTCACTTCGTTCTGAAGATGGACCTGCATGCAGGGATGGCGGAGACATTTTCCGTGTCATGATCTAAGGCTCTGTTTGGTACAGCTTTCACTCCCAGCTTCTCAGTCGATTCTCATGGAGCCGTACCAAACACCCTGATTCTCAAAACTACTAGATTCTGCTTCTCGCGAGGAGCTGTCTCGAAAATGAACTAGCAACGAGATGCAGCCTTCCAGCAGATTCTCGTGAGAATCCAACCTTCAGAACGAAAATTCCCTCTGAAGTTGAAGATTCTTACCCGTAAATGTCACTGAGTATACAGGTCCATCGATCTTCAGGACAACGGAAACATCTTCCCTAAGATTATAAGGAGCTATAGCACCTTCTTTCAGTTGTTCCCCACCAAATTAAATATTTCGCAAACCTAGTCTGCTGAATATATCGGCAAGACATAGCAGGTTATATATTTATATTAGTCACTCGCACAAAACTACACATACTCTGGCCAAACTATGGATTAACTCATTTAAGAGAACACAAATCTCAGTTTCATACTTTGATGAACATTTGTTGTTGACAACTTTTTACTCCCTCCGATTTCATCATGTTTGTCTACATCTTGGAAGTCTCTGTATCAAAATGTTTGTCTATCCAGAAAATGAAGAATATAGTTATTGAAGTATTTCCACTATCTACCCCTATTCAATTGCTTTGGAAGAGGTGAAGTGACCGTTGTTTTGTCATTAAATAGAGAGATGTATGGTCATTTGTCATTTAACTTTTTTAAAGTATTAATGCTTCCTTGGCACAGAGATTGATGAGCTTGGACAAATATTCGGAACATATATAGAGTATTATTATTCAGCAGAGAAAAAAAAAATAGCGGCATTGTATTGATGACCATATGTTCGTATGGATTGATCAGGCGATTGTGATCAGCGCGATAGCAAGGTTGGCGAGCTTGGCGAGGTCGTCGTCCTCCCGGGCCACCGGCGACGCCACGTTCCGCTGGTTGAACCCGCGCTCGCAGTCGCCGGCCGCCTGCGCCGACCTGCCCAGGCACGACCTCCCATCGCCGTATCTCCGGTCTCTCACGGCGGCGTGGCAGTCCGGCTGGTACAGGCGCACCACCGCGTCGTACAGTCCCCGGCACGACTGGAGGCCCTCCGCCACGGCGGCGCCGCCCCCACCGCCGCCGGCAAGCAGGGCGTCGATCTTGCCCTCGGTGGCGGTGGCGTTAACCGTTGCGAGCTCGACGGCGATGAGCGCCAGCTCGCTGTACCCCTTAGCGCTGGCGCTCTGGCCGTCGGAATTGAGGGCCGACATGCAGAAGTCCACGGTGGAGGAGCCGCAGCCGGCCGCGTAGGCCGCCATGCACGCCGAGGACACCAGGCTGGGCGTCTGGCCGGCGCCCTTCCTCGCGGCGAGTGGGATGGCCAGGAGCACCAGGAGCGCAATGATATTATTTTTATTCGAGGAGGATGTTATCGTCGCCATTATCATCGGCAAACTTAGTACTCTTCTGGAGTCTGGAGCCAGGCGTGCCTTGCTCTTATAGTCCTATTATGATCAGATGATGATTCTGTCATGCATTAACACATGGAAATAATTAATTTGTGATTCGCGGCTTCGATACTGTATCAATCAGTCGCCAATTCATAAACGTCAAGCAAGTAACACTATAAACAACAATTTAGAAACAAAAATAAAATTATTTAGATTTATAAATAGAGAGAACGATCCCGAAAGAAGTTCCAGAAAATCTGAAATTTCTTACCGGTGGGTCCCGCTAGGATTTTTTCATTTATTTTTATTAACTAAATCACGTGTGACCGGTAGGTGGGGTCCACTGGGTGTTTTAATTTCTGTTCTATTTATTTTTATTTGGGAAATTTCCGAGAGACCGACAGGTGCACTAGTACAAAACAGCTTATCCTAGACGCTTCATCACAGAGGAACCGTCTGTGTTGTACTCATCATAGATGATTTCAAAGGAACCATTTGTGATACTTACGTATCACAGACGGTCTGTAAATAGAATCGTCTGTGATATTATCACATACGGTTCTTATTCATAATCGTTTGTGAAAATTGCATATGTCACAGACGGTTATTAAATAAAATCGTGTATACATTATCACAGATAATTCTCAGCAATAACCATCTGTGATAGTGGAAACTTCACAGATGACTCTCAATAATAACCGTCTGTGATAGTGAAAATTTCACAGACGATTCTTAATAAGTACCGTCTGTGATATACTATTTATCACATACGGTTATTAACAAGAACCGTCTGTGATGTGTATTTATCACAGACGGACAAGAACCGTCGGTGATGTGTATTTATCATAGACGGTTTGTAATTGGAATCGTATGTGATGTGTATTTATCACATGTTGTTCGTAATTGGAACCGTCCGTGATGTTTAAGCTTTTCGGTTCCCGCACGATGCGTCTCTTCGTCTCGCGCATCGACGACGTCTTTTCGTCCGCCTGCTGACGTTATGATGCGTCTCTTCGTCTCGCTCGCCGACGTTATGATTCATCTCTGTGATGTCTTTCGCACTCTCCATCAACAACCAGCATAGTCCAAAACAGCAGTGTCCGCATAGATGTGTTTCACGAGTAGTTCAATATCGTTGGATTGAGTTCCTACTATGGGTTCGTAGAGGAGATTTTGGAGCTTGACTATGTATTTTTCAAGATCCCTCTGTTTTTGTGCCATTAGGTCAAACTTCCATAAGGTGTGAAGGTCAAGAAGTACGGCGTCACTACTGTGGACCTCGAATGTGTCGGATACAAGGACGAATCATTCGTACTCGCTAAGCAAGTTGTTCAAGTTTTTAATGTAAAGGACCATGCAAATAAGAATTGCCTTGATCTTCATGGAAAAAGATTGTTGGAGTTGAGAATGTCGTGGATGAGGAAGAGTACAATCAATTTGACGAGTTGACTCCTTTCGGAAACAACATTAGGCTCGAGGAAGAACTGAGTGAGGAAGCTAGCTATATGCGCTTCGATCATCGTGAAGGGTTGTTTTTAAAAATGAAATAACCAAGTGTATTGAACACCTATGTGAAAAATTATTTCATTGTAAGTAAGAAACTCGGCGCATGTAATTAAGGAATTATTCTATTGTAATTGATTCACTAATTAAGAAATTATTCCATCTGTGATTTTATCTGCTTTCTTGTTTTTAGAGGGCATGGCTAGCATTTCCTGAGGCTAGTCGAAAAATAGAATAGTAATTTTTCTAAAATAGAAGGAACTATCACATGTGATTTAGTGTAACACGCCATCTGTGATATATGTAGCACAGCAATTCCTAATTAAGGAGCCAAAAAATTTCACCTCCTGCTCACGCGTCCAAAAATTCCCGCACTGAGAATCACAGACGGTTCCGTAATAGAACTGTATGGGATACTTATCACACACAGTTGTCAAACATAACCGTCTGGGATATGCTCACTTATCGCAGACGGTCCTAGAATAGAACCGTCTGTGATATGCCTACGACCAGAGTGTGGTCGTAGCTTGCATACGACCATAGAGCTTGTCACATACGGTTCTAAAATAGAACCGTCTGTGATAAGCTACTTTACTACGACCACCCACCACCTGGTCGTAAGCATATCACAGACGGTTCTTTAATATAACTGTCTGTGATATATGATATCATGGACGATTCTTTTAGAAAACTACCTGTGATATACATTTATAAATAGGGGGTTCCGCTAGGGTTTGCGTCCTTACTCCTCAGAGCTACTCTCCGTATTTGCGTCATTACACCTCAGAGCTACTCTGCGACCTCCGATCGACCTTCTCCCCTCGCTAGCGTCATTCCTCTACGACCTCGACATTGCCGCCCCTGACCTCGATGACGCCTCGCTCCCCCGACCTCGACTACCTCTTTGTCCACACCTCCCGTCAAGGTACGATCACCACTTTGAATTGTGCTAGAAGATGTTTCAAATTGTGTCGTTTTGATTGACCCTAAGAAGATATTACTTTGTTAATCTTGTGAGATAGCAAGTAAATGAGATGGCGTGCTCACCGTCTTCCCCGCCGTCATCGATGTCGCCAAATGTGTCACGATCTCCGAGGAAAGTTGACGCGATAATGGGTGTCCCGATCTTTCGATGAGAAGGATAACTCGATTTTGGTGGAGATGACTCTTACGATTCGGCTATCAATCGCACACGACCAATATGCCCAGCAATCAACCAACTTCGAGATCGTTATCGACCATGCTAGAAGTACGGTCGACTTGATCACGAAGATCTATTTCTACATGCAATCGAAGAACACGCAAGAACAAGATAATAAGCAATCAGGAATTGCAAATAAGATTAAAATATTTGATAAAGTTGGAATTTTGTAGTGGTATTATGGTTGGTTTAATCGACACAAGCCAATACATGAAGTTGTAATGAATCTAACTTTTAACTAAACAAAATCCAAGGAAACTAGAGGGGTGTGACCTCCTTATATAGGGAAGGGGAAGCCGCACATAGCTAATAAAATAGGGATGGTACTATTCATAGCACTGTTTATATATAAATAGTACCTCATGAACAGTATGAGCTGCCTAGGGTGGCGCCTTCCCTTGGGCCCAAGCATTACAAGACCCAATTTGGGCCAAAAAGGTGATGTAGCACATTCTTTTGGTGATTACGGTGCCCATAGAAGGAATTTGAAGGTGAGTCTGGATCCATTGAAAAGAGGACAAGATAAGCTTTCCATCAAGTACTCCGTATGTGAAAGTTATGCACGTTTGAAGTTAGTGTTGTCTCCGGAGGCCGGATTGGATTACAAAATGTGTCCAGCTCAAACTGTTGCTTAGCTTGGATAAAAAGTGATGTGATGCTGCACAAATATACATTTTCATCATTAGGTAGCATCGTATAGTTTATATAATATAAATGCACTACTAAAAATGAGCTCACCTGATAATTTAAGTGAAGCGTACGAGCTCTTATAATTGGAATAGCAAGCATAGGAAATATGATTGTATCCATAGGAGTCATATCCTCATCACACTTTTGTCCAGTAGCCCAAGAGAGACATCGACGTGGACCCTGCAGTGTCGCTTCAGAAGGCCTCTGTATCCCATACCGTGGAGATGGCGCCCGTCGAGATGGCGCTGAAGAAACAAGAAAAGGTTGTTGAGTCATCTTCCAGGAAGACAACTAGCACGTGTGGCGCTAAGGCCAAATCGAAGAAGATTAAGGCGCCTCACAAGCTCGGGACATTCTTACTCAGAATGTCATTGGTCTCCCACACAACATTACGCAACATTGGTTTGTCTTGCCAAACTTTGCATGACTGGTATATGCGGTAGACCGGCGAGGCGAGGGAAGACTGACCTACCCGATTCATTGTCAGCTACAATGAGAACCATTTCCACCACAAGCTGGGCTACTTCGTCATGTGCTTGGAATACTTATTTGATCTATTCAACCTCGATACCCTCGACGCCTCACTTATACGATACTGGACACTGTAAGTGTATATAATCAAGTTCTACATTCACACAATACCGATAAATGTCATAACTCATTGCTTATGTATAGATACATGATGCCACAATGTCGGCAATGTCGACAACCGGTGGGTTTCCTCGACCCACATTTGATGCCTGAGCAATGCATCTGCGAAGACGCAAACTTCGTCGAGAAGTGCATAACGAAGGGAGTGCATACTCATAGTGGCAAGGATTACATACTGGTGCCCTACAACCAGGAGTAAGTGCTTCACTACTTGCTATACAAATTTTATTTGTGTTTTATACGCAACACGAACTTAGGATTAATGACTAAAGCGACATACATGAGTAGGTGGCACTTGGTCCTTCTAGTCATTGTACGAAAGTGAAACAAAGTAATATACCTTGATTCTCTAGTCAATAACAAGCACGACTCCACTTTTATGCAAAAAGTACTCGACAGGTATGATCATTTCCTCTATACGTAACTCCATTGTGGTCTTCGTTCATTTGAAATGTCCGAGGATAGATTTTTGGAATCACGTAGGTCGTTCAACGTTGCCGAGGGAGGGACACACAATGAACCAGGCTCCAAACTGCGACACATGACGCGATTTTCGGTACCTACTCACACTTCGTAACCTGGCCTCTCGAACTGACTATACATATATCCTATATCACACTTCTATTTTTGCAGTGCCACCAACAACTACGCCAAGGCAACGTATGTGCATTCTATATTTGCCGTCATATGCTAGAAATCACGAATGCTAAGCCGAAGGATCCAGAGGTCAATCTTTTAATAATTTTTTCATAATTATGAATTTACATACATATGCTTACTACTTTACTCTTGCTAGCGAGAGGGCATGAAAATACCCGAAAGTAGCTCCGATCTGGACTTACTCGTAAAAGTTCGAGGACGGCTCACCACCTTCATCGCGGGGGAGATCATTAAAGAGAGTGCATAGTTTCACCCCGGCGACTATGATTTATTGTAATTCATTTTGAGTTGTAATCAAATCACTTTGTAATTAAATAATTAAAGTGACTTTGTAATTGATATTGATTTTGTAAATCACTTTGAGTTGTTCTATTTCAAATCAATTGTGATATATCTGTTTTATGCTTGCTTGTTTTCAGAGGACATGGCTAGCATTACCTGAGGCTAGCCGAAAAATCAAAATATATTTAGGTATAGAACAAACTATCACAGACGGTTTTGTGAAATAAACTGTCTGTGAATGATACTCATAGACGGCTACTACTAACAACCGTCTGTGATATGTATACAATCACAGACGGCTACTACTAACACCCGTCTGTGATATATATTCGATCACAGACAGCTACCACCAACAACCGTCTGTGATATGTCGAATATGACAGACGACTACTATCAAAAATCGTTTGTGTAGGCCTACTATCACAGATGGCTTTTTGTAAAAAACGTCTGTGATAGTAGACCTTCACAGATGGTTCACAAAACCGTCTATGATATCCCAAATAGCATAGATGGTTTTTGGTGAAAACCGTCTGTAATAGTATGACTTCATAGACGGTTTCGACCAAAAATCATCTGTGCTATTTGGGATATCACAGATGGTTTTTTGTTAAAATAGTCTATGAATGCTTACTATCACATACGGTTTCCACCAAACCGTCTGTGAAATGACTTTTCACAGACAGCTCACAAACCGTCTGTGATAACCACCGGTTATCACATACACGTAGATTCAGACGGTTCAAAAGCCGTCCGTGATGATGGTTTGGAGCTGTCTGTGATGACCCTCTCTATAGTAGTAGTGGGGCCACGGTCCATGGACTTGGTCCATGCAATTGCACATGAGGCTTGGGTCCCATTGGTCAGCAGCTAGTGTCCAACCCACGAGTAAAGGATCCCTGATTCTTTGTGTTTCATACACTAGTCCTGGAACAGTTAGTGTACACAGTCAAACAAAAAATGATAGCACATACATATCACACATTTTATTCAAAATAATCAAATTTATTACAAAAGGGCTCGAGGCCAAAAGAACAGTACAACATAGAGCATAAATAATAAAGTAGGCTACACGATACGCCACAAGAAATCGTATGGGGGCGCAGCCTAGTCCTCACCATCCACATAGTACTCGTCTTATCAACAATTTATTTAAGGTGAGTACAAAATTGCACTCCGCAAGTTTGACCCAATAACATAATATAATGCATGCAAGCATGTCAAAAGCGGGCTTATATGGCTGAGTTATGCATGAAGCAACATTTTCAATTAAACAACATTTGCTAAGTTCCAAAACATTTATTCTATATCTAAATTTGATTTTATTCACCATTTTTTAGTGTAGGATAAACCTCCATACACAAGTAGTGAAGGAATTGAAGGGATACTGGTAGGCTACGCTAGCTGATAATTCAAAAATTATACTACATAAACCAGGATGTCATGCAAGCAAGAGATCACAGATCGTTACCACCAGACGGGCAATGTAGTGGAAGATGAGTTGGAGCAGTCTGGTACAACAAAGGGCGCGCCGATGTAGTGGTCGTAGCCGATCATTCACCGTAGTCGATTGTCCCTCGTAGTCAAACATCCTCGTAGTCGATCGTGCTCGTAGAGAAACCAATCGAGTTCCTCGCCAAGGTCGAGTATCGTCCTTTAGTGCAACAGTAGTCGTAGTAGCGCCTCCACGATATCCACACATCTGGGGAAAGAACACCGTACGCCGGTGTGCTAGCAGCAAGTTGCACGGGAAGGCTCCCCCAAAAAGATGGCAGCTAGTATTTGGAGCAACTCACGTCAACTCTTGTCGTGTGTCTCGTCTGCTCCTCCTTTTTCCTCTGTGCCCTATAAGCCTCAAGCATCTCCTTATATAGTTCCCATAATAGATCCTATCCGAACACGTTTGACGAATCGTATTCATATTGGTTTGTTCGAACACTTTAAGTGTGCGACCCGTTAGGTTCACGCATAATCGGTTGTGACTCAGAAACTCCTTTTCGATCACGAGTCGCTAGCGGCTCCTAGCAGAACATAACGATTCCTAAATAAACATGAATTATATCGGATGAACCTTAATGCATATGATCTACGACCAGATCCTTATCACTAATGACCATCTTGTATCTCTATACGACCAGATCATATTTGGTCTCGACCAGTTCGTAACTCCTTATGACGAGGTTTCGACAACCCTATGACCAGCTCATATCTCTATACAACCAGATCATATTTGGTCTCGACCAGTTCGTTACTCCTTACGACCAAATTTCGACCACTTAGTGATTATGTTCGACCAGCCTACAATTAGCTCGTATATCCAAACGACTAGTCTGTATCTAATCGAACTGAAAGACCTACTCATGAATTATCTCTTTCCCTAACGACATCTGGTTGAACTCCAGGTGAGATGTTGTGTCATCAATGTACTGTTCAATACTTTCTCCATCAAATGTCGGATAACCTTATGTGGTCGAACTCTTCGACCACTATTGGCATAGCTATGCACTTTTTTTTATCCGACCACATCGAGGGTCCCAGAGATATCTCTCCTGTTATGTTAGAAGGGGCAAATCTCATATCTGACCAGTTACATTCCTTCGCATGTTTCATAGCATACCTGAAAGCTACCTTTATAACTAACCAGTTATAGATTAGCGTTTGGTAAGCCCAAAGTGTACTCTTACACATGTAGGAAATAATACTAATCTCAGGTCTAAGGATTATTCATCATTATTGCTTGAGACCAACTGATGACATATGAAATCATAACAATCTCAGAAGTGTCTCAAGGTGGGTCAATCGAAAACCATGTTCTCCAACATATGTTCACATTATTGACCACAAGGTCCATTGTTACTATTTAATAATATTTGGCTTATTTTAACTTTTTCATTGTTTCGATATGGTTTCATTAATATTGATACTGTGTGAACTAGCTACTAATCATAGGACTAATTCAGAATACACAGAGGGCTTGGATACAGAAATCCGGGTTCCGACACGATCACAGAGCCGCTGTCGTGCTCCATGCTGATGTGGCTGCCATGTACGGCCACGTGTGTGCCACCTTAGAGCCCGCGTCCACTATGGACCAGTGCAAATCCGTGGACTCAATCTTTACAAAAACAATTCGGCAGGAAAATCAAATTCATTTGCTAATATCATGCTGACGCAATAAATATATTTTTCTTTACAAAAATAACTCCACAAATTCAGAAAATTACATTTTTATCATTTCATGTGAAATTCAAACTTCTAAGAGCTCGTTCTCCTTCGTTCGAGCTCCGATTTAAGTGATTCATATTTCTAAATTCATATAAAATCCCAATCTAGCTAAATATATGTTGATTATTTAATTTGAAGTTTATTTTAATTTTATTTATGTTTTATTTCGACGACTCCGGAGAGCCAGATTTCTACGTCGTTTCAAAACAACAATTAATTGAGCAAGACAAGTTACATCCTTTGATCATATTGATCTCAGTATTTTAAATTGTTTAAATTCTGTTTTAAATTATTATTGGTTGATTCTATTTAGTATAATTTAAATACATGTTTTAGAAACTGTAGCTGATCCCAGTACATTTGTATAGCCAATGTTGTTAGAGAAATCAGCGTAAAGATTTAGTGCATTTCACGAAGTTTTTTGGAAATACCTTGAAGCCTCTGCGTAGTTCCGAATCCGAAATTGGAGAAGATAACAAAATGTGAAGTAGAGATTGCGAGATCGGTGGCGCAATTTGGAACATGAGTTCAGCAGTGCCACAAATAGCCCCCTTCGGAGCGAAATTAAAAAATATTTGGGTTTAGGGTTACCATGCGCGTTGTTGTCCCAATTGTATTGTTTGGGAACCGATTCCTTGGGGAAAAGATTATGTAATATTTAATAGTCAAAATATTTGGGAAAATATATTTAAGTTTGAAAGACTTCATAATTTAATTGTGAAATACATGGTGTGCCAGGTTTGGTTACGTATATTAGAAATGCCAACATGCACGAATCAACAAAATGAAATACACATGCGATACGTGTGCGCCTTTTTGGAATCCAAAAAAAGGTTGATTGAAACAAAATCGATCAGTCATGTCAGCCCATTGGTCCCTTCCCCTTGTCTTTGGAGTGCCCGCGACGGTGGTCAGTCTCAAAGTCAGCCATGTTCTGCGAGACGGGTTGGACAATTGAATGATCTTAGGACAGCACAATGTAGGGCCAAATTGATAATCAGGATGCAAACTGAACATAACTTACCTCTTCGATCCGGACTACGCCTAGGTGACGGGGAACGCTAGGACGGCTGCCCGTCTCACTAGTAGGAGCCTTCCCCTTGTGTGTCGCGCACTCGGCCTGGTCGTACTTAGCTTCCTATGCGGGGGTCCTCCACCACCACCATGCTCTCCTGGGCTCCTCCGGTGCTTCTTCAATAGGGTCGAGTACGTAAGGTTTCCAACGTTTGATGGTCTTGGCTCGCATTGTATAGTTCAACATGTACTTCTGCTCGATGAACGTCATATCGTACATGTTTGGGTCGTCGATCCATTGGAAGAAGTTGCATCGCATCTTTGGCTACCATTATGCGCAGATGTAGTTAGAGATTTGTGGAATGGAGCGAAAGATGTGAAAAATCTATGTGTGTGCAAGATTCGCTAACGAGGATGTTTCTGCATGTGTAGTACGCTAGGCGGCCGTCGCTGGGTGTGTAAACCTGGTGAAAATGATGAAATAGTATGTTGAGCATGCAAACAAGATAGACATACCTCGTCGCATGAAGGTAGCAGACCGCTTTGCGTACTCCTACGACGTGTACGAGTGGAACCGAGTGGAACTCAGGACTTGTCAGAGAAAATTGCCGTTAGTAAATAATGAGAGTTCGAAATAAACAACCAGACGTGAGTGTTTCATGCTGACCTGCAAACTGTGCCGGGTTACTCCTAGCACGGTGCCACAAGGATCGGCCCGCAACGTCCGGGTGAGGAGCCGTGGGGCGTGATGCACCGTGGCTCACCCCCCCTTCCACGTAGAGGAGGGTCCACCACCTCTCTCGGCCTACGGCAAGACGCTAGCTGGATGTCTCACCTCGTCTTTTTCGACGAACTAGTCCATGATCTCTAATTTCCTGCGTCGTAATGCTGAAGCGCTCCTGAGAGTCATATGACGTACGGAGGTCACCAAATCCTACATCTCCCAAATTAGATCAACCTATACACGTAATTAACAAGTTAAAAAATCAAAAACTTGTGAAGCAAATAAGATGTACGGACTGTTCAATACGTACCATGCGATGGAATACGAAGTCCTGTTGGGTGGGGTACGTGTCGAACGTCGCGGCCTCATGTCGTGGTGGGTCGTCCACAACCATGTCGCAGCGAACTCTCATCCGACTGGAGTACGAGTCGATGTACTCCTCGTATGACGAAGGGTCGTAGGGAGCATCCTCCTTGTCGATGTCCTCTAAGGCGGGAGCCAGCACTAAACCCCAGGGAACATCATGTCCGTCTAGAAAGTCATAGCAGGAGTGTACCTGTGGAAGGCAAAATGATTGTTTCATAGGTACGTAAGGCAAATGGTACGACAGAAGTAAAACGTGAACTTACCCATAGACGTTCGACGCCACCCGTTGCCCCCAAGGGGCGGGGACCTCCTGTCACAGACTGAATTGGCGCAACACCTGGTGCACGTGGTACTCTTCCTCGAAGACATCATGCACCAAGAACCTCCGCGTGTACCAGTACGCATGGTGTCGCATGCACAGGCTCAACAAGCCTCGAGGTGCGGACGCGTACACACTGTCAGATGTGTACTGTGTCCAGATGATGTGGCCATCCGTCAACTAATCAAACATCACAACGTAATCAGGGTAGGATATATACTTAGTGATCGGAGTGAAGGTGACATGTGGAATAGAACAACAAAAACTTAACATAAGAAATTGAATTACATTACGAAAATGAATACATGTTCAGAAAACTTACCCGTTGACGACACCACACTGTACCCATGGTCGGCCGATCCACGTCGTTGTACATGGCGACTGTGTAGGCTCCCAGGTCCAGTTGTGGTCGTCCGGTCTGACAACGCTCGAAGGACCACAGCTGAAGAAGCAGTGGGCATCCGGAGATGATTGAGCTATCCCGAACCCAGTGGGATGTGTTGCACAGGGCACGGTACGTCGCACACAGTATCGTCAGGCCCTAGACATAGGGTCGATCTCTCCACCTCCCAATTAGGTAGCGTGCGTCTGCATCGATCATGTGCTTATCGAAGTTGTCGCCATGGGACCCTAGGAACATCACCCACCCGAACAGCCACAGCAAATAGACCTCGAAGTACCTCCTCACCATGTACTCGGGTGCGTCCTCTGCCATGCACTCCGGCTGCAAGAAGACAAATATACATCAGTAAGTTGCACAAAACAATTGAAGCAAAAGGACAAGAGTTACAAAACTTACGTAGAACTGGTAGGTCTACTTCAGCGATGGCCCATGGTTGCCGAACTCCTCAGAGTCACTTGTTGGCAGCAGCACTCGAACCTTGCGAGGAACCTCATGCGCCACGTGGTCGGACATCGTCGGCGCCGCCAGGGGGAAGCATGTGGAAGGGCAACTCGTTAGGAAGGTCACGCCCCGAAGCGTTGGTGCCATCTCCCCACACGGGAGGTGAAGCGTGTGCGTCTCCGACCTCCACCAGTCAACCAATGCCGTCAGGAGGCAGCGGTCGTACGGAAAGCGCCTCGGCGTACCACCACTGCCTGCGCGGTCCTAGTCGTCCTCCCACGTCTCCTCCACCATCCTCGTTAGTGGAAGGAGGTATGCCACTCTCAACCTGCGTTGAAAGCATTAAGAACAAACGTAAGTCCACCCAAAGTAGTCAGACTGCAATTGAGTACATGAAGGTCACAACTACACGTACATCGAAACCCAACATGGGTCCACCCTCCATGCCCTTATGGGCATGTGCAGCCGCAACACGCTAAGCTCAATCGTCGCCTCGCCCTCCTAGGGGAGGATGGTACTAAGGCGACAACGGTGACATGTCTCAATGGTCGGGTCAAGGAACTCATACGGTCATTACGCAACGTGTTCTGGGTCTGCCATACCTGAAAATTCAGTCCATACATTGTAAATACTACGAAACATATACAAAAACTAATAAGAAGCGACATGTCTAATTAATTCAATTATTGCACGATTAGCTACACATAGGAAACTGATCTGCACAAATCTGTATCGACATATAAATTTTTAGAGGTATCTTGTCATGTACAGATGGAAAGTAAAATTAAGTTCACAATGTTTTAATTAACGTTTACATTCCCTATTTAGCTACTTTGTAATTTTCATAAAATTTTTATAGGTACCTTGCTATTTTTCTTGTTTGCAAATTCTTTAGCGTGCATGAATGGAAACTAAAATTAAGTTGAGATACATAGCTTATTTAGCTACTCTTTAATTTTTATAGATTTTTAATAGGTATCTTGCTACTTACCATGTTAAAAAGTGTCTCCAGCATTTATGAAATATTTACCATGTACAAATAAAAACCAAAATTAAGTTCACAATATTTTAATTCAGCTCGACATACCCTATGCACCTACTCTGGAATTCTTAGAAAACATTTAGAGATGTCTTGCCGTTTTCCTAGTTTAAAAAGTCTTTTCGGTATTAACATAATATTTACCGTGCACAAATGGAAACTAAAATTAAGTTGGGATTATTTTGATTAAGATCTACATACCCTATTTAGCTACTCTGTAATTTTTAGATATTTTCAATAAGTATCTTACTACTTTCCTTGTTTACAAGTGTCTCCAACATTTTATGAAATATTCACCACGTACAAATTAAAAAAGGAATAAGTCCATTCTTCGTCCCTCAACTATACCCGATGATTAATTTTGGTCCCTGAACTTAAATACCGGATATAACGCACCTCAAACTTTCCATACCGGGCAAATCGTGTCCCTCCGTGCGTGAGACGGCGGTTTGGGCCGACGTGGCATCCACGCTGGCGCTGAGTCGGCCTCGCACGACTCGACTGGGTCCTGTCATATGCCCTGATGCGGTCGCCCTCGCACTCGGTCGCTCTCTCTCCCTCTCGCTCTCCCTCTCGGCGGCGGCTAGGGTTTGTTGGCCGACGGCGACTAGGGTTCGTAGTTTGGTGGCCGGCCGCGACCCAAGATACCGGCCCCCGGTCGCCTCGCCACGCCACGCCGACCGTCCTCCCCGACGAGCAATCTGCAGAGCCCCTCCCGAGCTCCCGAGTGCAGATTTCCCCACGAGGTCGCGCCATGGCTGCTTAGGAGCTCCTACCCTCTCATGCGGCAACAAGAAATCCCCTGATCCCAAATGGATAGGATGCGGCGGTGAACAAGGACAGGGCTAAAGGTGAGTTCTTCAATCCTAGATCCGCGCAATTACTCGGTTGTTTGTGGAGCTACTTGATTAGTGTTGTTCTTAGAGTAATGGTTGCATTATTTTGCATGTAGGTATATCACAAAGGTGATTTCTTGCGGTTACTCGATTTAGCAATGGATAATTTGGACAAGCTAGTGTTAGGTTCCATTTCGGGGGGATTTCTTTGATGATGGGAAGAGATTGCATTATTGCGGAGGAAGAGACGGCATGTCTTACATAGATCGATAAGTTGTCGCTACGGAGGTCCAAGGCCATTTGAAGGACCATTGTGAGGATGTGGAGTTGGTACTCATGCACCGCGCTTCGGGAAAGCATTGAAGACCGGATTGAGGGCGCTAACAAATGATGAGGACCGCTGCACCATGGTCGATCAGACACCGATGGGGTGTTGTGGATATATTTGTTGAGGCAAAGGAGTTGATGATGATGTTGGCTCAGATGGTGATGCCATATCGAGGATCATCAAAACCTCTCGCTCTCGCTAAAGTCACTACACAACATGGTGGTTCCGCACTATGAACTTGGAGGCAAGTGTGGCGTCTGCGAGTGCAAAATCAAGTGTGAACATCCGTAACTTCGGTTCTCGCCTCGTCAAGCCGCAGCCCAAGAACCACCTTTCAAAATAGGAAGAAGTCGAGTCCAACCAAGAAGAAGCAAAGTTATAGTTCAAAGCTTGCAAAGCTTTGGGTATCTCAACTAATGAGTGGTGTTCTAATGGATTTGCTGATAGCTTATGTCGTTAGTGTTATGTAATCTTTTGAACTTGTGCCTTGTGGGGTGGCTGATTATGTCGTTAGTGTTATGTAATCTTTTCAACTTGTGCCTTGTGGTCCAGCGAGCTCACGATACCACTTAGTGTTATGTAATCTTTTCAACTTGTGCCTTGTGGGTGATAATCGTGTTTATTTCGAGAACCAATCGATATGTTTGTTTATTTATGAGAACCAATCTCACTGCTTATTTATGAGCACCAATCTCACTTGCTTATAATTGAACACATGATCCTTGGTTCGTTAGTGTTGATGTTTACATGGATTGAACATCTTACAATGCATTCCAGATTCTGTTGGGACAATGCATTCTCGGTTCTGTTAGGACAATGCACGGACAATGATTCCGTGTTCTATTGATGTTTACATGGATTGAACAATGCATTCCGTGTTCTCATTAAGACAATGCATTCTCGGTTCATAAGACAATGCTCGGACAATGATTCCGTGTTCTGTTGATGTTTACATGGATTGAACATCTTACAATGCATTCCTCGGTTCTCATAGGATAATGCCCGGACAGCTTAAAGAGCATCGAACTTGTTTCAATCACTGTCCCCTAGTATCATTTCATCCGTGTTTACATTTCATCCAAAGATTAGAGAGCATCGATTCCGCATGCTTATGTCATTAGGTTCAATCATGGTACCTTGTTGACAAGCATCGATACAGAGCATCAACCGAATCGACAATTTCAGAGCAACACAGTTCCATTACATAATAGATTGCGACACGTGTTCAATTACATTCCCTAATCGTAACTCTAACTACCATCATTGCAAAACAACAAGCAAGACAAAAAGTCTCCTCTCTTTCTCCAAATTGTGCTACCCTACCAATGAGTCCAACAACCGCTACATCACGCTCTCCATGCCCGACTCGCCACACTCAAATCTTGTTCATTGTTCCGTTCCTTAACGCCTAAAGCTCATGGTTCTCCTTCCTCAACGCCCTAACAAAGGTCGCGCAAGTCCAAGATTACCCGCCTCAAGAAGGGGTTGGTTCATCATCGCATTCATGCCCAAAACTTGCGACCTCCAAATTTCAATTAAGATTCACAAATAAGCGAGCCTCCACAAACCAAAATAACAAAGAAATTGGTGAAGATTACTTACCCGAGCTCGCATGCATGTCATGTACCTCCGTCTCGGGTTAGAGTCGCTCCACGAGATCCACCGACCACCTTCTCCCGCAATGGCAATGGACCGTTGAGCGCACTCCGATGGTCGCCTCTCAGATGGAATCGGCGAGGTGGAAGCCCCATAAACCGTGGCCGACGGAGGGTGCAGACATGCCGCCGACCTTGAGCTTCCTCCAAGGGCCAACGAACTCGAGCTCCCTAAGTGGGCCATGGCGCAGCCTCCAATGAGGGGAAAATCTGCACGCAGGAGCTCGGGAGGGCTCGCAGATTGCTCGTCGGGAGGACAATCGGCGTGAGCGAGACGGCCGGGAAGGTATCTTGGGTCGCGCCGCCACCAAACTACAAACCCTAGTCGCCACGGCCGCCAAACCCTAGTCGCCGCCAGAGAGAGAGAGAGAGCGAGAGCGAGTGAGCGAGAGGAGCGATCGAGTCCGAGGGCGACCGGTCGTGGAATTTGACAGACTCAATGAGTCGTGGCGAGGCCGACTCAACACAACAGGATGCCACGCCGGCTAAACCGTCCGACGCACGGAGGACACGATTTGCCTTAGATGTAAAGTTTGAGGTGCGTTATATCCGGTATTTAAGTTCAGGGACCAAAATTAATCATCGGGTATAGTTGGGGGACGAAGTATGGACTTATTCCATTAAAAAAAATAAGTTCATAATATTTTAATTCATCTCTACATACCTTATGTACCTACTCTGGATTTCTTAGAGAATTTTTAGAGATATCTTGTTATTTTCTTAGTTTAAAAAGTATTTTGGCATTAACAGAATATTTACCGTGCAGAAATAGTAACCAAAATTAAGTTATGATTATTTTTGATTAAGATCTATATACATATTTAGCTACTCTGTAATTTTACATATTTTTAATAGGTATCTTGTAATTTTTAGAGGTGTCTTCCTATTTTTCTGGTTTAAAAACTATTTTTGGCATTAACAAATTTTTTACCGTGTAAAAATGAAAACCTACAAAGTTTTCCTATTATTTTTGCAGATGTATTCTAAATCGTTCGAGTGCTGCAACATAACTAATATGTATACGATGAACTAAACTATACACACCTGAAATGATGTACTACATCAAACAACAATACAATTAAAATTATCTAATTCATTGAATTTTATATCGTTGTTTTATTTGCTAACCTACAAGGTTTCAAATTTATGTACAAAATTGCAAGAATATTTACATGTAAAATAGATGATCAGATCTACTGCTTTGTCTCTCTCTATCCTATGTTAGTAACCAACAAGGCTTCGCTACTCGCTCCTCCCCTCTCCTCTCTCTTCTCTTTTTTCCGGAATTAAAATTACTTTTCCACTTAATTTTGAGGGTATATATAGCTAATTCTTGTCGACAGCTGAAATAGCGATAGTAACGGATGATTTACACATTCTTCAATGCAAATCACTAATTGGAACAACAACCAGCAGTAAATAGATGTCTATTGTTGTTTTAATTGACGACGCGTACCTATTTTTGTAATAAAAAATAACTATTTTTTATTATCTTTTAAATTAATATTATTTGAAAAAAATTCTTTGCACCCTACCGTCAAGTTTCGATCTGTTGCCCGTTTCCTTTGGGCCATGGTGGTTGAAGGCTCGAATGAACGATAAAGCAAGTAAAGTGACTAACGCGTACTTGCCCAAACCCTGTCCTTTTGTACACATGCCTTTGTTCGATCTGTGTGCGCGGGGGATTGATTCATTTGATATTTTTTGAATGTAAGTGCCGGAATGTCCTACTTCCTGTGATACTGCTCTCTAGTGCTTAGATAGATTTACTGGCACCTGCACTGTTCCTTCCCAAAACGATGTACACATTCCCTTATAGCAGTTCCTCCATCCCAGACCCTGAGGAACCAATAGCAGGCTGGATTGAGAAGTGTCAAAAATACTGCACCCGTGTCCCAATGAATACATTTGTGTTTTGATAGATGGTTACAAGAAAAGAACGTTCGACCGTCCACTAACATCACAAAAAAGTGGAGTTGGCGACCACACAGACTCACCATAGCTTTAAGCATGACAAGCAACACCCCAAATGCGGGGCGACCAAGCAATTTCAGACAACTTCGCTCTCAGCAATCTCTTTAGGGAAAGCTTAGCCTAGTCTTTCAGAGCTTCAGTTCCACTACAGGACCAGGAAGCTTCAAAAGAAATTTCTGAGTGGAGCATCCTAAAGATCAACCCTGTACATGGATCAGGGTGGATGCTGACATAGAAGATAGATATCATGAATTCCTTTGTGATCCTGGCCAATGGTTACGGAATGGCAAAGTCTAAATTCAATTTCCTTGAGCTTCGCACAAATCATCTACTGAATATACATGAGTGTGTAGTGGCCCTATATCTGGGACTTCTTCAATGCCTTCAGCAGGCTGCGAGGGAGAGGCTCTTATTACAATGCCATCAAATCTCCAGAAAATGGGGAAAGCATGGATAGACAATTACCTGCAGGAATTCTAGGAGGCGCCATAGCAGGTAATTGATGATCATAACAAGGCAAAACAGTTTGCCTGCCCAAGCTCCACATGTCAGATATCTACGACAGTACAGAAACACCAAATAAATCTCTTTTAAGTCTGATGTCGGTGCAAAAACGTGAAACATGTGGTGATTTGAACATCAAACAATGATAAAATAAATTTTACTGCAGGCAATGGTGAAATGGGAAAATCTGACATACATTGTTTCATTTACATAAACTGATGCTGAGAGAAGACAATTTTAACAGTCTGTGTCCGCAGTATACTCACCGGGGAAGGCGGTCTAGCAAATTTGTGTTTGAGGACTGCATTGCACGATCATACACAATCTCTGTTCTTTTAGCCACATCATCCCAACTATAAAGTTTTTTCATCTACGATGCACATTAGAACTGAATCAGTACAAAAGAACATGCATACCTATTTTCTACTAAAAAAACTAATCCAAAATGCCCATTTCTGACAGGGTCCAATGTAACAGTAAGCTTATGCCAGGTGTACAGAGTTGAGACTCACTCAAGATGCATAACTTGGGGATCTATGCCAGGAAGCATGTCGATTGCTTTCTCAACAGCTCGGATCATATCTTCTGGAGCTGGTTCTGCAAGTACTATCATGTCGTTTGGCAGAACCTGAAAAAGAAAAGAGTCATTTGCAGGAAACTGCAAATTTGTCTAACTCACTGAGGTTGAAGGTTACCTACAAAGAGAAATTTAACATCACAAAGCACATACCTCTGGAACCCCTCCAACTCTAGTGCTTACTGTCAACAATCCACAGCTCGCTGCTTCCAAAATGGCTATGCAAAATGCCTCTGTAAGTGAACTAAAATAGCAAAGGTTAAGTCCCACTGTTCCTGTGGTTAATCCATATATAGGTAGTACTCTTCACAACTGTCATATACCAGGTTAACTTGTCTACCCTCTAGTTTTCCCAACAATATTAGGATTTCATTGAGAAGAGAGAATGCTAAATGAGAGCAAAACTCTATTTTCCTTTCTTTTTTACATCAGATCAATCTAATATGAACTTCCAGGAGAAAATTTCCGACAACGTCAATATGAACAAAGTTTTTTATTAAATCCAATTTCAAATGGGTGTTGAAGGACTGGATGTTCACAAAAACACTTCAACTATTTGTAATAAGAATGACCAAAGTACACAGCAAGTGCAAAACAAAAGCCCCGGATTCAAAGTGGCTCAAAATCTCTGTCCAAGGACAACTCTAAGCATTCCAAACATTCAAATACAGCAGTTTTTTAGCTACCCCTTGAACAGGAGTGATCATTTTGACAGAAGCCTTGGTTTTTTTTCAAAATGTAACGGAGTAGTTTGCTAAAAGCAACTTCCTTTGTGACAATCAAATATGCAAAGTTGAAAACTGACAGGTCTACTGCAACACATCATAGTAATACAATAATTCAATGGTGATGTAGAAATACAATAAGGGGAACAGAAAAAAGTCTCATATGTATCAACAATCTCGTTGAAAAGAGGGACAAATGAACAAAATAAACAAGATTTTAAACAGCAAACAATGAAAATTCAGAAAAGCTACCTGTTCAAAAATATATGACCAGATATCAGAACAGATCGTACTTGAGCATGAGGCACAGCCCCTAACATTTCAACTCTATCCTGAAGGGAGAACTTCTCCCTCATCTCTTCAAGTCGCACACGTTTTGGACCATCACCTCCAACAATAAAGCGAACCTGACAAATCCATAGATTTATTTGTTGAGAGAACACAACTGCATCTACTAAATCCAAAACAATCGTAGACATTAGAGATAAGAAAGTAATGATCCAAGATGGCACCAGCCAAGGTCTAACGTCCAATGAAGCTAAACAGTCATGCAATTTGTTATATGGATCAGAACAAAAACGATGATAGTCAAGACAGTCTATGCCTAAATGCTGCATTGCGAAATGTGTTCTAACTAAGTCCGTACATATAGTTCACATTTCTTATTTCATGCATGACTCATCCAAGGAGTGCTGCAGCTTCAACTCACCTTTGGAAACAGACGGCATACTTCTGGAATGACTTCAACAAGAAGGTCTGCACCTTTTCGATATACTAATCTACTTATCACAACAATAACAATTTCATCACAGCTTAAGCGGTTGGGGGAGGGAGTAAACATTGCAGTATCCACTGCATTAGGAACCATGAAAACCTTCTCTGGAGATATCCCTGACCTCAAGACAGTGTTCTCTTTGCTTGTGTGAGACACACATATGGCCTGATCAATGTCTGCAAGAGTAAATTGCAGCACCTTATTCATGTGAATGCTTCCAACATCAGCAAAACCATAAAGCGAGTGATCTGTGAAGACAACTTTGTACCCCATCGTCCTAGCATGCATCAGTGCTTCATGGCACAGTGTTGAAAAAGCCTGATGTCCATGCACGACAGAAATCTTCTCACGAATAAGAATGGTCCTGATAATCGGAAATGTCAAGAATAATGTAGGCAATGTATTCTGCATCAGGAATGGCCTCCATGATACATAATAAACCTTCAAGCCGCCTGTAACATAACGTACTCCAGAACGTTTTCCATATGCATGTGTCATGACAACAACCTATGCAATCAAACATAAAATTATTCAAATTTTTCCTACAAAATTAGTAGCATAAGTTACTTTTACGTAGTTCTGAACATCGCTTTAATAAGTGGGTAGGATCTCCAAAGCAGTACATCCTCAAACAGAAACTGAGCATAAGTGCAAGCACCTCAAATCCAATAGAAATGATGCATATAAGGGTAGACCGACGAGAGTGGCAGAATCAAAAGCATACCCATTAGCTTATCTAACATCCCTAAAGCACATATGAACAAAACAGGGAAGTAAATAGTTTATTCAGGAAGTAGGACCTTATGGCCAAGCTTAAGCAGGCATTGTGATAGATAATAGATGTGGCTTTCCACACCACCAAAGTTTGGGAAGAAAAAATCGGACACCATCAAAATCCTGTGCTTCCTGCCTTGCCCATCCATTGTGGTGCAAATCTGAAATCCCAAAAATAAAGTATAGTATGATGTAAGATATAGACAAGACTTATGAATGGAAATGAGAGCCTGAACAAAGCAAGCTACTGAACTGTAAATAAAACTCATATTAGCCTTACTGACAAAGCAAAGCTTAATCTCTAGACAAATCCTATTCATTCATGTAAAACACACAATACAGGTGGTTACACAAATTACTGCATCAACACACAATTATTACAACACACATCTTAAACTTTCATGACGAGAAATCGGAACATGTAGAAGAAATCCATCCCAGAGAGTCACAGCAGCACCATGCAACTGCTTCCTAACTTTAATACCAATCATGAACTAATTGCTTGACATCTTCATTTCTAAATCAGTGGATTTAGTCACAACATGACCTACATTGTCACTACTCTTTCCCTTAACTTGCAATACGGTTATTTCGACTCCTGTCCAGGCACAAGTCTAGTAAACCATTCTTAATTACTTCAATGCCTTTATAACACCAACCTTATGTGGTTTTACTTCCTCAAAAGAAGAAAGATGAGTTGGGTATTACAAGATTTCAAGATTAAGTCACTTTGAGATGACAAGTGATTTCAGTCATTTCACTTTTTTGGATCAGAGCACCGACTGGTTAGACGCTGCCTCTGGTTGCAAGAAACACACACACTGGAAGCGTAAGGTGAACAATTTTCTTACAAATTCTTACACGGGGGATCGCTGGTCCGGTGTTTCTTGCAACCAGAGGTAGCGCCTAACCAGTCCGGTGTTACAGATCCCAAAAAGTAATATACTACTGAAATGATCAAATCACTAGTGAGTCTCAAAGTGACTAACCTTGAGATCTTTGTAATACCCAACTCATCATTCTTCTTTTGAGAAAGTAAAACCACACAAGGTTAGTGTTATAAAGGCATTGAAGTAATTAAGAATGGTTTACTAGGCTTGTGTCTGGACAGGAGTCGAAATAACTGCATTGCAAGTTAAGGGACAGAGGGAAAGAGTAGCGGCAATGTAGGTCAGTTTGTGACTAAATCAACTTCTCCCATGCAAGTCTCTTCATCTACTTCAACATGTCCTACACCTACAAAGTGGTTGTGGTCAGCCACACGCCACCAATGCACTAGCATTCGGTGGCGGTGGCGGTGGCGCCGAGAGGTCGCACTAACCTGCTGGTGGTAGCAGCAGCAGGTGATGCTCCTGTGCTAGCACAAATGCTTGCAATTCCACTTGCATCTAAAATTCTCAATACTCTACAAATAGCAAAATCAAGGAGTTTGCTGATATAAAAGGACAGGAACAGATTCTGCCAAAACTGCATTAATCTGTATCTTAAAACAAATGAGAATCAACTGATTACCTTCAGCAGGTGTGATGACAGCACCAACAGCACCAATGGCCCTTCTTAGGCTAAAGGTACACAGGCCAAAGGAGCAACTTATTTATGCTCCCTGCATTTGATAGTCACGCAAGATTAGATAAAGAATGCTGCATAAAAATACAACCTGATTCAAAAGACAAATTGCTTGAAATCTGGTTATTTAACTTACCATTCTTTTTAAAATACTTAATAACACAGGATCATATTTTTACAAAAGTTAAAGCATACATTGTAAGAAGAATGTTCCATCTTTTCATGACATTTCAATAACACATCTAACAAGTTTTCCAAATAGCAGCACTTGAAACTTCTGTATTAACTCAGTAAATATATGCACATTTGCATAAGTAGTGAATTAGGGGAGTAGCACACACCCCTATTAAGAGCCACACAGGATGTTTCAATGAAGCATGATATTCTGGCTGTTCATGCTACGAAGCTAGCAAAACATAATAGTTACAAAGCACACTAACCTGAATGTTCAATTTTCATCACTACAGAGTACAGATATGAGATAACTTCACCCCTACGGTTTAAAACAAAATCAGCCTGATGCCACCCATTATCGACAAATGGCAGAGTTTTATCCCAAAAAATGTGCAAATGCCCAGTGCAACATACTTTTGGTTTCTTTGGCACGACCAATCACATTACAACATACTTTTAGTTTCTTTGGCACGACCAATCACATTACAATGCGTCATCTCATTCATATTTTTGTGTCAAGTGTCCTATGCTCCATTCAACTTAGCTACCTGGCATTTCAGTTCGCTGTTATGAAAGTTCTATTGGAGTACCACACAGCTCACCAATCTCCTTCTCCAGAAGTTGCACGAGATTTGCTCCGTCCGCCTGTATATCCAACCATTAGTTGTTGCATCCCAATCAAACCTAGAAGGCCCACTGCGAACATACATACACATCATCTTTAGATAAGAATCAACATGAGTGAAGAGCTTTAGGATACAATATTTAGAGAAGTGGAAATTTTTAAACATAAACGTATGGCATCAACAAGAGGCTTTTGAAAGCGGCATCCTTCGATGGACAAAATTAAGAGCCAGATCAAAAGGCACAGAGGTGACAAAGCCATACTGAGAAGTATCAAACCATAGATGGTAATGCTCAAACTCTTAATGTTTATCAAATACTTAGTGGATGTGAGTCCTGTAGTAGTAAACTATCCTTGACAAGTATCAGTTTAAGAACAATAGCGAGTTCCAACTTGAAAAGGAGGATTGTGCACTAACACTACAATAAATATGATAGCAATATGCTCAAATTCAGGTACTTAATACATACAATCAACTGAGTGACTGACCAACATTACCATACCTCACAGGTGATGATAGCCAGATTTGTCTATTTGGTGTTTGCTTGTTTACAACATATGTCACCAAATCCCCTAGCCTCAGTGTCAAAACTTGATTCTGCAATGTCAAAAGGGAGAAGGCAGCGGCGGCGAGGGAGGGGAAGGGAGGAGGCGGCGGCGGCGAGGAAGGGGAAGGGAGGAGGCGGAGGCGGCGAGGGAGGGGAAGGGAGGAGGCGGCGGCGGCGAGGGAGGGAAGGGAGAAGGCGGCGGCGGCGAGGGAGGGAAGGGAGAAGGCGGCGAGGGAGGGGAAGGGGGCCGGCGGCGGAGGCGGCAAGGGAGGGGAAGGGGGAGGCGGCTGCGAGGGAGGGGGAGGCGGCAGCGCCGCGGCGGCGAGGGAGGGAACTGGGGAAGGGAGGAGCCGAGGAGGCGAGGCGACGAGCGACTGAGGGAGGGGAAGGGAGGACGCGGCGGCGGTGAGGGTTAGGGTTAGGCGTAGCGAGCGGGACTGCGGTTGCGGTTACGGGAGCGCGAGCGGAGCGGAAAGAAATGGCTGTCGGCTGGTGCGGGCATTCGGACAGGATTCGGATATCTTTGTCTTTACCAGTATAGATCTTTATTTTTATTTTTACCAGTATATATTTTTATATTTATCTTTACTAGTATAGAATTAGGAGTTTACTCTACACCTAAGCGTTCACCTTTGCACCCACCTTGACTTTGTCACCATATTACTGGTATAGAATTACGAGTTTACCCCGCCACTGGGCGTCCGCCTCCGCACCCTTGGCCTTGTCACCATATTTCTCTCTCACTCGTCCCCTCTCTACCGTAAAACTCGGTCTCATCACCACCTCTCTTTCGCACGTCTCCTCCGCCTCGCCCACCGGCCCTCTTGCATCCGCCTCTCGCCCCTCCGCCCCCGCCCCGCCCCGCTCGCTCCCCCCCTCTGGCCCCCTCGCCCCTCCTT
Source organism: Hsuehochloa calcarea (assembly GCA_036346395.1). Lineage (NCBI taxonomy): Eukaryota > Viridiplantae > Streptophyta > Magnoliopsida > Poales > Poaceae > Hsuehochloa > Hsuehochloa calcarea. Next base: position 29,035 of record JAYEVG010000104.1, on the reverse strand, counting down.
CGCCCTCGTCGAGCGGTCGGCCTCAGCCCCGGCCGACAGTCAGTCTCGCCCCAGTGATGGCGACAGAGTTGGAGTGGTGGTCAGCTGACAAGGCAATCTGCCACCCTATGTGTGAAGAGAAGACTCGTTCAAAATGCGCAGGGCACGGCGGTTGCAAGCTATGAAAAATTGTGCACACACTGCGGTTGCAACTTCCAATATACAAAAGGTGGTCTGCTCTTCTCCTCCTCCTTTTTCTTCTACTTCTCAACATCACATCTCCTGCTCTGTGCTACTCTCCCCAACATCAGCTGCTACCAGAATCAAGGTGGAGACGACGTGAGGGAGCGCGGCATCTTCGTTGTTTCGGTAAGTTCTTGGTTGAACTGACCACCTTGTCTTCTTTTTACAGCAGTGATTGTTTTCGTTGCAATGAATGGTTTTGTCTCCCATAAGTTTTCTTGGTATTTTTCTGGTGATGGTGCTGAAATGCTGAATTGGTCCCGTGTGCATGAGTTCAGGGCCATCTTGTATGCTTGCAGTAATGAGGACACCAAACGAGTAATAAGATCAATTTTAGTTTTGTGTAGTTCGGCATAAGATGCCATTGCATGCTTCAGTTTAAACTGTGTGGGGCCAAGATATCTTGGAAAGTAAGTATCCTACACTGAACAAGCATGCGCCAATCTTCTCATATAGTTAATACTTAGATTTTTGCCTACCATTTCTGTTACTATATTTCAATTGGACACAGGAGGGAATACATCATCAAATATATGTTTTGTTTCAAGTAAAATGTAGGGAACTGTCCATTTGGCTGAGATGTCGAATAGCTGATATCGATCTGTAGGAGGTGATTGTTGCCATATTTTTAATGGTCGACTTTATCCTAAATCAGAGCCTTAGAGGTATATCAAACAAATAAAAACAATTGCTGGTTTTATTTGACTGTTGACATCTTGTCAGAGAAGAATGACAATAGCTAGAAGATCAGCTTTGGCGGCAAATCCCTCTCCCCTCCCCATAGTCTAAAGATCAACTTTGGCGGCAATCCCTACCATGTTGCCTGCCTCCCATGAGGAGCACACCCTCAGGTTACTCCCATTTTCTTACTAACTTACCTTGCACCATCTGTTCCTTCGTGTTGTAGCATCAACAACAGCAGCAAAGAATTGCTTGCATATTCCCTGCATGTATGACTCAATGTTCTTGTCCTTCTTTGCTTCAGTTTGATGATGAAATGATGAAATATCACTGAATTATGGTGTTCTTGTTCATGTTGTTGCACAAGGCTTTCTCGGATTTCTGAGCAGCTCTCGCTTTCTTGGATTAGTAGACCATGAATAGTTGCTCCTGTAGTGGCCAAATAAGGCTTGTGAGATTGTCCTGTTTGGGGATTTTAGTTGGGTATGACTTGTGAGATTGTCTTGTGCTGGTGCTGGATTTTCTTGAGGAATCGAAGGCTCAAGAGAAAAGATCATGACCTTTCTAAACTTGAGGTCACATGTACTCACCAAAGTTCTTGCCTTTCTTTGTGTATAGATGCTTCTGAAGATCTTCTCTTCTTGGCTTCACAACTCATGGATTTTTTTTCTTTTAATTGTGTGTTTCTTAATTTCTTCTCAAATTGGCGATCAACTCAGTGAATATTGTCTTCAAGTAAACTTTAGGATAAAAAAATAAAACACATAAACTTGTTGTCTTGAAGTAAACTTTAAGATAGCATATTTTAGCACATAAAAACTTGTTGTCTTCAAGTTAACTTTAAGATGACACAGTGCACAATAATATTTCATGTTTCCCCCATAAGATAGTAAGGTTGTCTTTTTCTCTTAGTTACTACATACAAAATGTCTGCGCTTCCCGGTTACTACCCATGTTGCTGTCCTGTTTTGCATCTTAATAGCCTGCTGCCTGCCTCTACTTTTGTATTAAAAAATTGGACAAACATAATTATGCCAATACAGAAATGTAACTTGGAGAATGATTGTTTTCATGACTTTTCTTGTATGAAGGTACAATCACCTGCAGGAGCATTAAAAAACCTAACCTTTTTGGACTTCAATACTACAAAAGGTACCCCCATTCGCACCATTCACACTACCACATCTGTCATTCATATTATCAAAGCAGTAACTTATATTTTGGTGATTTGGAAATGCAAAACTTTGTATCGAAAACACCACTCAAGTTTTGGTAGTGTGAGGTCTAACAAGGCTGAAACTCTCGTACCAGCTTCATCACCAATAGATGCAATTTTTTTGTATTGTTTTACTTTTTTTGTGTACTGCATTTCATTACAAGATCACCTTTCATCTTTGCTTACCTGGATATTCTTTGCTAAAGAAATAGGGCGAAAGAGATGGCATCTGGACATGGCACCGTATGAATAGGTTATTTAATTGGCTTCCTTTGTGTTGGACCGAAAAGGTGACTAGAGGAGGGGGGGTGAATAGGAGCACGCTCACTTTTTCACAAATTATGAATTCAACACAATTTTACTCCAGTAGCTATGATGAAGCTATGAAGATCAATATACCAGTACAGCGGAAGACTAGTATTGAATCCAATTAACACCCCTAAGCAATGCGATAAAAATCAGCAATAATTAAACCTAACAAATGCTGGCCGGTCTGACCGCTGTTGTATTAGCGGTCTGACCGGTCCCAAATCGGTCGACATTCGTGTGGGCGGTGCGACCGCCGACTCGAGAACCGATCGCAACAAAAAACATGTTCGATGACGAAGTTGTAATTAGGTCTAACTTTTGATTCTCAACTCAAAACTTCACGAAACTTTGCACAAACCTTCTCTATGCTATTGAGGACCTATTCCAATCGAGAATTATGATAATTCTTGGCTAGATCCTGAACAGTTGTCAATTGAGTAAGAGAGGGTCTAAAACCGGGCAAGAACGAAAACTTGATCCTAATGATTGTTCGTGAGTGATTGATGATCAAGATGATCCTAGATAGATTGACACATATCCCAGCAAGCTAATTCACGTGAAAGAATCAATCAAAAACTCGTGGATCAAAGAAAGCCCTAAAATCGTGATAATGAAAGCAAGAACGAAAAGAGACTTATCTCATGCAAACCTTGCGTAGATTAGGAACGTGATTGTTGCTGGATTACACCTATGCCATCAAAGATCAGTGGTCAATCCAAGATCACGAAAATCCACTTAAACCTTCATGAACCCTAGCCTCCACACCTATCGCTCCCTAAGACAAGATTAGGGTTTCTATCATAAAAGGGTTGAAGAGTGGTGATGCAGCCACCACCCCCTCCTATTTATAGTGGAGGCTACAACGCTCAATCAACGATAGTATTGCGGCGCTCACTACACGCCTCGAAAGAATGGTGAACCGACCACCAAACGTTGGTCGTGTGGAACCTCATGGTGCAGCCCATGACCATGAGTTTGATAATTATAATGAGATGCACGACCACAACGCCTTTGATGCACGACAACGGAACCGACCAAACTTCAACCGTCAAGGTATGAGAGGTAATAATGTTCAGCAACATAATGCACGTGTTAATGATGATCCATATGCTAAAGTTAAGTTCCCTATACCATCTTTTGCGGGTGCTTATGATGCTGAAATATATCTAGATTGAGAGATGACGGTAGAACAGAAATTGAATGCTCACTTAGTTCCCGTGCATAGAGTTAGGCAAGCCACAAGTGAATTTAAAACTTTGCCATCATTTGGTGGAATAGGGTATGCACCGAAGGATTAGCGCCTACTACGTGGGATGGTTTAAAGGATGCTATGCGTAACAGATTTGTCCCACCTTCTTTTAAACGTGATTTGCGTAATAAATTACAGCGCTTAAACCAAGGTAATATATCCGTAGAAGAATATTATCAGGAGCTACAAATTAGCATGTTGCGTTGTGATATTATTGAGGATGAAGAAGTCGCAATGGCACGCTTTTATGGAGGATTAAGACGTGAAATTCGTGACATAGTGGATTACAAAGAATACGATAGCGCCCCTAGATTGTTCCAACTTGCATGTTTGGCGTAAAAGGAATTGCGGTGGACGACAACAGAGGCCAAGGAACAACTTTGGGAGCATGTCTACACCACGACTCAAAGGTCGGGCAAGCCAAAACAATTTCACCTTCACTACACGGTCTGCTGCCCCTCCACGAGTAGGGCGCGCTCAAAGAAGACTCCGACCACATCACATGCACCCGAGGTAAGTAGTTACTAGTGTGCGTGCACCACCAAGAGTTCTTCGTTTGTTGCTTCCACCGGTCGTACCATCGGGATTGTGTGCCATCAAGCAAGTGATGGGGCACGCCATGAGGGATCGCCTGGCCAATGAGCATACCTTGCCACCAAAGACGGTGGTTATGTAAGTACTAGTGATATTGAGGACGAATATGTACTTACACCTAACATTGCAGTGGAGGAGATGAGATGAGACAGTGATGCTGATGATGTAGAGGAACAAGTAGCCAAGACACCGAGTATCATGTGAGCCTTGTTATGCAACGAGAGCCGAGCGACAAGTGGAGAGAGCAGAGCAAAATCAACGGCACAACTTGTTTCGCACTGATTTCTCGTGAAGGAAAGAGCCCGCAGAGTCATCATTGATGGAGGGAGTCGCAACAACCTTGCAAGCCCGAGGTGGTCGAGAAGCTTGGCTTGACCACACAACCACACCCACGTCCCTACTACATCCAATGGTTCAATTAGTGTGGTAAATTAAAGGTACACAAAGTTGTGAAAGTGCAATTTTAGCGTGTAATTACAAAGATAGTTCGACTTTGATATCGTGCCTATGCAAGCATGCTCTTTGTTGCTCTAGACCTTGGATATATGACAATGATGTTTTGCACCATGGTAGAGCTAATACCTACTCATTTTCACATAAGGGTAAGAAGATTAAGTTGTTGCCTTTGACACCACCGAGATTCAAAGATGAAGAAGAGCGCGCTAAAAATGAAAGAAACACCGATAAGCATGATTATGAAAATCGCAAGTAGCAAAATGTGTTTTCCACCCAAAAGGGAGAAAGTGGCGCCTAGTCCTAAGTCCGAGGGAATTAAATTGAAGGGATGTGTTATGATTGCCACTAAATCAACTTGCTGAAATTTGTAATAATGAGTCGCCATGCTATGCTTTGATATGCAAAATGCCTTATATTCGCTTGAGGACATAGTTAGCTCTTTGCCTCCTCTTTGCTAACCTTTTGCAGGAGTATGTGGATGTATTTCCAACTGAGGTACCCCCAGGATTACCACCTATTCGAGGAATTGAGCATCAAATTGATTTGATCACAGGAGCGACTTTGCCAAACCGTGCTGCATATAGAACCAATCCAGAGGAGACTAAGGAAATTCAGCGACAAGTCCAAGATCTTTTGGACCGTGGGTACGTAAGAGAAAGCCTTAGTCCTTGTGCTGTTCCAGTTCTTTTGGTTCCTAAGAAAGACAGTAGTTGGTGTATGTGTGTTGATTGCAGAGCCATTAATAACATTACTATAAGGTATCGTCATCCTATCCCAAGGCTAGACGACATGCTAGATGAATTGAGTGGTTCTATTATTTTCACAAAGATTGACTTGCGGAGTGGTTACCACCAGATTAGAATGAAATTAGGAGATGAATGGAAAACTTCTTTTAAAACTAAGTTCGGATTATATGAGTGGTTAGTGATGCCGTTCGGTCTAACTAATGCACCTAGTACTTTTATGCGTTTGATGAACGAGGTTTTACGTCCTTTCATTGAAAAATTTATGGTAGTTTACTTTGATGATATCTTGATTTATAGCAAGTCACATGAGCAACACTTAAATCATATACGTGCTGTTTTTAATGCTTTGAGAGACGCACGCTTGTTTGGTAACCTCGAGAAGTGCACCTTTTGCACCGATCGAGTTGCATTTCTTGGTTATGTTGTGACACCACAGGGGCATTGAGGTGGATGAGACAAAGATTGTAGCCATCCAAAGTCGGGCCGACGCTTACTCATCGTGTCACAAGTGCGAGCTTCCATGGCCTTGCCGGATTCTATCGGCGCTTTGTGTGGATTTCAGCACCATTGCCGCACCATTGAATGAATTAACAAAGAAAGGAGTGCCTTTCCAATGGGGACCTGCACAAGAGAATGCATTCAACTTGTTGAAAGAGAAGCTCACCCAAGCACCCCTACTCCAACTCCCTGATTTTGGTAAGACTTTTGAAATTGAATGTGATGCCATGGGATTGGGATAGGTGGTGTATTGATTCAAGAAGGTAAACCATTGCATATTTCAAATAAAAACTAAATGGGCCTATTTTGAATTATTCCACCTATGATAAGGAATTGTATGCTTTCGTTCGAGTGCTTCAAACTTGGCAGCATTATCTATGGCCCAAAGAATTTGTTATACGGATCATGAATCGCTAAAACATATTAGAAGTCAAGCTAAACTGAATAAACGACATGCTAATTGGGTAGAATTTATTGAGTCATTCCCATATGTTATAAAGCATAAGAAAGGTAAGGATAATGTGATTGCTGATGCGCTCTCTAGACGTTATACCATGTTATCTCAACTTGACCATAAGATTTTTGGTTTGGAGGCCATTAAAAGTTTATATGTCACTGATTTGGACTTTAAGGAAGTGCTTGAACATTGTAAAGGAGGGAAGACATGGAATAACTATGTGCTGAATGATGGTTTGGTCTATCGTGCTAACAAGCTATGCGTTCCAGCTAGCTCTGTTCGTCTTTTGTTGTTACAGGAGGCACATGGAGGAGGTTTGATGGCGCATTTTGGAGAAAAGAAGACAGAAGATGTGCTGGCCATCCACTTCTTTTGGCCAAAGATGAGGCGTGATATCGAGCGCTACGTAGCTCGCTGCACTACATGCAACAAAGCTAAGTCCCGCCTCCTTCCACATGGACTTTATATGCCTCTTCCTATTCCTAGCACCCCTTGGGAGGATATTTCTATGGATTTTATTTTAGGATTGCCTAAGACAAAGAGGGGGAGAGATAGTATATTTGTAGTAGTGGATCGATTTTCTAAAATGGCACATTTTATATCTTGTCACAAGAGCGATGATGCTACAAACATAGCTGATTTGTTTTTCAGGGAAATCATTCGCTTACATGGAGTGCCCAATACTATTGTCTCGGATTGTGATGCTAAGTTTTGAGCCACTTTTGGAGATCACTTTGGAATAAATTGGGGACAAAGTCGCTGTTCTCACTACATGCCATCCCCAAACCGATGGACAAACGGAGGTTGTCAACCGCACGTTATCCACCATGTTGCGTCGTTTTAAAGAAGAACTTGAAGATGTGGGAAGAGTGTTTACCGCATATTGAGTTTGATTACAATAGGTCAAGAACTCCACCACCAAGGTAAGTCCATTTCGTAGTGTATGGTTTTAACCCCGTGCTCCTATTGATTTACTACCTTTACCGACCTCAAAAAATTAATCTAGATGCTAAGAAGCGTCTTGCATTTATTCTCAAGTTGCATGAAACCACTAAAGAGAATATAGAGCATATGACCGAAAGGTATAAGGTTGTTTGGAAGTAAAGGTAGGAAAGTTGTCAAATTTGAACCAGTGATTTAGTTTGGGTTCATTTGAGAAAGGATAGGTTTCCTAATTAAGAAAATCAAAGTTGATGCCTAGAGTCAAGGACCGCTTAAGATAATTAAGAAGATAAATGATAATGCATATCAATTAGAATTACCTGCAGATTTTGGGGTTAGCCCCACATTTAACATTTCAGATTGGAAACCATACGTGGGAGAAGAAGATGAGCTTGAGTCGAGGACGACTCCAATTCAAGAGGGGGAGTATGATGAGGAAATCCCTCCTGCGGATACACGCACTACACAAGACCCTCCAGATCTGGGTGATGAACTACACGGTCCTATGACAAGAGCTAGAGCACGCCACTTAATCGATCGTAAAGTCGCTTTCTAGGGTCGAGTGTATTATTTGAGAACTCTATGATGCTGCCTAATGGAGATGATTTACTTGTACTCAGGAATTTAGGATTACGACCAGTTTAAGAAGGTCCACGACCAGTTCCGCAGGGTCTACAACCACTACAAGAAGTCCTACGACCAGTTCAAGAAGGTCCACGACCTGTTCCGCAGGGTCTACGACCACTACAAGAAGACCTACGACCAGTTCAAGAAGGTCCACGACTGCTTCGCAGGTCTACGACCACTACAAGAAGACCCACGACTAGTTGATTCGATTGGAGCAATCTACGACCGTAAAAGCGAGCACAAGACTCGTGGACACAATCTACGACCAAAGATAGCATGGACTCCTCAAGACCACCCTAGGACCGATCCCACGACCGGATCTTCGACCGTAAATACGCAACACAAGGTGTCACACACCGCTTTGGAAACTAATAAGACTTTGTAAACGAGACGAGGTCGGAGACCGTGTTGTGTACGCTTCATCCCACGGCCGCACAACCCTAGGTCGACCTCCTCACGCTCCCCTATATATATAAGAGTCGCCATAGTTTAGAGGCGGTTTTCTTAGATTATTCGCCAATTGCAGATCGCTGACATATCGGTTTGAGGAACCCCACTTGTAAACTTCATCCATATCCGCAATACAATCTGATTGCATCTACCTTGTTCTTGTGAGTTGCTTCGATTGCTTGCGTGAACAATAACCTTTGTGGTAAGGTCGATCGCGTGCAAGCGTGGTCGATAACGACAGTGTGCGGGTGTAGCGAATTGCGAGGTGACGATCTGTTGGTCGGAAGCCTCAAAGCGTCAACGTCCTCACGACGAACCAAATCGAACCTATCGGAAGATCGGGCCGCCGTGATTCATCAGGCGGTCTGACCGCCGTTGCTAAACCGATCTGACCGATTTAGTCCAAAACCGAAAAACCAAGCCCAAAACCAAAACGAAATTTGGTCCAACTTTTGAATCAACCAATGGAACTTGACCAAATTTGGAGCACACCTCCTTGAGGATATCTAAAACCTATTTCTAGCGACGATCGTTCAGATCCACTTCGCAGAATCGATCTCTCAAAGTTTTACCAAAGAAGTGCATAAACCCTAGAAATATGAAAAACTTGATCCTACACTTACTTGTGGGGGATTGATGATCTAGATGATTCTAGTAGTATTCCCACACATCAAAGCAAGGTAAATGAGGTCAAGAGACCAACCAATATCAACCGGATCAAGGAAGCACCAAAATCAATAAAAGAGAGAAGAACACAAGAGAGACTTCACCCTTGAGCAAACATCAAAAGATTGATTGAATCAAGATGTTGCTTACAAAGCCACTCCTTCAATGGAGGACAAATGCTCAATTAAAGAGTACACACAATCTTCCTCTCCTCTCCTCTCCAAACACTAACCCTAACAAAGGAAAATGCAAATGAGGGCTTGAGGGCTTCAATGCTTGGGGGTTTTCCATCTCCCCCCTTTCTATTTATCGGAGAGGCTAGGATTTCACTTATGGGACCCACACACACACAAACAACTATTGAAGTAATCGCCTGCTTCACCACGTGTAGGTTGATCAGCGGCTCTCATCATGTCGTCAAGTTCCTCCCGTCCGAATCCCATCGGGACCTCCCAAGGACTTGCATCGACTTCCGCACCGCCTAATCCAACCAGCTGCACCGAACTGCCCGTTCGATCCATCTTGCCCATTCTGCACCATGCTTGTGTAATACTCTGAATAATAATATTAATATTAATAATCGCGTCTTAAGGGTCGGAGCGTAATTAATTAAATAGTAACAATAAATAATTAATTAATAACGTTTTAAGGGTCTGTGTGCAATTAAATAAAATAGTACTTATAAAAATAAAATTTCAGAGTTTTTAGAGCTATATAAATGAATTGTGGTTTTTCTAGAAACCCTAGCCTATTCTTTTGTTTTTTCCAAGCCATTGTGCTTTTCTTTCCCCACCATTTTTCCGCGCCAAGCCGCCTCCCGTCATTGGGTCTGTCACATTGTGTCAGGTGTCACGCATGATCGCCGCTTGCCGGAAAAAAGCCGAGTGCCTCGCCAGGCCCGGGCCGTGTGCTCCTTCTTCCGCTGACCTGTTGCTTTCTGCTACGCCGCTGAGCCGCTGTGAAAGGCCGTCTTTGTCGCCGTCTTTCTTTGCTTTCCGCTTGCCATGCTTTTCCGATTGTTTCTTAATTGCGCACGCTTCTTGATTGTTTCTTGGCTGCGGCTGCTGCTGCTGATTGTTTCTTGGCTGCGACTGCTGCTGCCGCGTAGACGCCAAGCCGAGCGAGGTGCCTATCAAGCGTTGTTAGAAGCGTTCTTTGATCGCTGCGTGAATTTTTCTTGGCAGCGTGGACGCTTGCCCGGTCGCTTCGCAGCCCCTTCGCGCCGGTGGAGTCGAGGTTAAATTGCTGCCACCATTTTTGTCTTCATGCGAACCTTGGTTAGTTTCGGTGGTTAATTACATTGGCAATAGAGAGGTTTTAGAATTTTCTAATCGAGGGGACGACTAATAGATCTGTTTAGCACTGTTCAGCCTGCTGTTCTGTTGAACGATTTATTAGGGTATCTTAATGGCGAATTTTGGAAATGTCATCTACTAGTTAATTGTAGATAATTTCGATATCTTTCTATAGCATATTTTATCATGTCAATCGGACAAGTAGATTTCGAGATATGATTTTCGGAAGGCCGCTGTTTTTGCGGTTGTCGTCTTTCGGCGCTGTTTTGGTAGACTGTAGATTAAAAATAGTAAATAGCTTAATTAGAGTTTTTGATCTACATGAAAGTTGTAGATAATTGTCCAATGGTTCTGTAGAATCTGAGAACGCGAATTTTGGTTGAGTAAAACAAAAGTTATGAATTTAGTAAGACTGCTGTTCCGAAGCGGGCAGACCGACTTTCTGGGCTAAATACGGAGGGTTAGATGATTTAATTAGAAGACTGTGTAATCTAAGAAAATGTGGATAATTTTATGAAGAATCCAGAATGGGGTGGTTTGTGGTGATCGGACTTTCGAGTCAAAAGTTACGTTCGTTTTAGTACTAAGACAGCTACGGGTAACTATTCGCACCGGCGTAACGTGGTATATTTGGGGACTGATAGGAGCGAGGAATATTGATTGCTATTCTTGTTGCTATAGCTTGTATTGAAGTTTGTGTATTTAATATAGGAGAGGCGTCGACTTGTTGCCATCTTCGAGCCAAATCGTGCGGCCGCAACTAGTAAAGGCAAGTGCATGGTAAACAAATGATCAATGATTGATCACTGTGATTCTTTATCTTTCAGTACCATTATTGTTGTGCTTTTATTTTGTTTAATTGCAAGCAATGGAATGGTATGGATTTATATTGTTAATGGACATGATGAAAAGTTGGATATGATGTTTATGATGGAGTTTGCATATTTGCATTCATAAGCATCTTTGATATGAGCAGTGATCATGAATGATCACAACTCCACGGAGTGGAGGAGGTCCCGATCCTTATGGAGGAACGGGCTTGAGAGTGAATGTTGTCGCGAGCATTCACTCATGCTATACCGGTATACGCGAAAGAAGTGCATGTGGACATGTAGATTAGATTTGCATTGATACATGAGATTAATGGATGTGAGTCAAATAGAAGTACCGGTGATGATAATGAAGTTATTGAATGCTGTTGATTTATTATTGTTCGTTGTTTATGGATGTGTTTGCTGAGTCGTGGACTCACCCTTGCTCTATTGTTGTCTTTAGGTGATCTTCGAGGGCGCCGTAACTGAGAGCGAGTAGAGCACATGGACAACACATGATCATTTGCCATAATAATCTTTTCATTCAGAATTGGATTACTCTAGGACATGTTAGAGGTTGAATAAAATTTAGGACAACGTTTGGACTAGACTATTTGCTTTACTCATTTGGATTCATTGGTTGATGCTATTTTGGACTGTTTACCTGGTTTTATTCCACTTGATTATTTATTATCATTTGATCCATAATTATGCATGTCTTTTTTGTGGTCCATTGATATGTTTGTTGATGTTTTCTTGCTGTAATTTTATGGTGTGTCGTTAATTATTAGCTGACAGAGTAGTGTGGTGGCATTCTAGGCTCAGTGTTGGTTGGGTGTTACTGATTGGTATCGTGAGCGGGCTTTAGGTCCGTGGTGAATAGATTAACAACTTAGGCAAACTAAAATTGTTAAAATTTGTTTTAGTATTAGTAAATCAACTAAAATTTGCTAATGGTTAACTAACCTAAAATTTGACACACTAGTGCACATGAGTTAGAGAGAGTACGAATATAGTTTTACGCTTCTGTTATGTTGTTCATTGATGGATGAGTTTATTTTGAGCTTTGAACTCATTGTGTATTGTTGATTGTGGTTGATAGCTATGCCGAGGGGTAGAGGACGTGGTCGTGGTGGCCGCGGTCGTGGAGGTCGGGGCCGCGGGCGAGGTTCCGTGGAGCCACCTCCAGTGAGCCGATGAGTCAAGAGTCGAGGGGTTGTTGCTGACCCGCCTCGGTTGCCAGGTCCGTGATGAGACCCCGCTTGTTGAGAGAGTTGGTGGGAGAGATCCGTGCTCTTCGTCAACAGGCGCCGGCAGCCCCTGTTGCTGTGGCATCTGTTGTTGCTCCTGTCGCGCATCCACCGGTTCCTGAGGCGCGGATGTCACTGAGAGTGGATGGGGTTGAGGTTGGATCCGCTTGATCTGCCTGCACACCGTCCAAGCAAGCAATGGACTGTTGCACTACATGGAGAGGCGCTTTGGAGCTTTAGAGATGTCTTCACCTCGGAGGGTCCGCTTTGTAGCCTTTCGCTTGAAAGGGCAAGCCGATATTTGGTGGAGGGCGTGTTGTCTTCAAGGACCGCCACTCAAGGGCCATCACTTGGGAGGACTTTGTTGATCGGGCCTCAAGGGAAAGTTCTACCCTACTCTTTTGTTGAGAAGATGGAGGTTGCCTTGACGACCTTTGCTCGGGGAAGAGGTCTATTGCTGAGTATGAGGTGAGTTCAACAACTTAGTTCGCCGTCCCTTCAAGAGCTTAACGATGATCTTCGTAAAGCCAAGAGGTTCCGCTGGGTCTCACCTGAGTACCGACATGTGTTGGGAGCTACTCTACTCCGTGACTACAGCTCTGTTGTGGAGCAAGCTAGGGGTATGGAGTTGAGATGCACTCACAAAGGCGCGCAAGCCTCGGTGGATCGGTAGTTTCGTGGTGACCAAGAGGAGCTCTAGTGAGGGAAGTGGGTCCGCTTCGACACCTTTCAAGAAATTCAAGGGAGGACTGCAGTCTTTCGTGTCTAAGCGATCCGAGGCCGTTTTCTTCTTCTTGGCGCCTCGTTTTTTGCAGTACTCCACTCTCTTCGTCTGTCGGGGCGGGGCATGCTTTGCTTTAAGTGCGGTGATGGACACCATTGCGAGTGCACTTGACGGTGTTTGCCGTCGGTGTGCCGACCGGTCACAAGGAGCGGGTGTGTCGCCGTAACCCCGCTTAGCGTGATCAAGTGGGAGCTCGTGCCATCTTCTTCTTCGGGTCCCGCCGAGGATCTTTCCGATGATGACTACTCCTCCAAATGATGCCATTTCCTTGACTTGGGCGCCCAAGAGGGTACTCTCGCGGCCGCCACCTTCAAAGACCGCTTCAGTTGCACGACCGCTTTACTCGCATCGCCACAAGAGATTTTCGGGCTCTCGCCGCCCGCCGCCGCCTTCTTCGCCATGGCGCCACCGAGTGTACGCCATGCCCACAATGAGTCCGCGGGTCGTCCCGACGTGGTGACAGTACTTTGCTTGTGGATTCGCTTTGATGCTTTAGTCCTTTTGATTCAGGGCTACCTTTTCGCTTGTCTCAACGCTTGCTAGGAGAGCGAACTTGAGTATGCGATGGATTTCTCGACCGGTGTTGGTTAGTTCTCCGGGGTATTATTGCTAGCTCTACTGTTTGTCCCGGTGTTCTATTGTCATTGATGGAGAGAAGTTCACCGCAAATTTGATAGTTATTCAAATGGAGCCGCTCGACGTTATCTTGGGTATGGATTGGTTGCACTCTTATCGAGCCGTGATATCTCGCTTTAGAGAATGAGTCTGCGCGCGCACCTCGCCCGGGAGACTTTGACTTTTCAGGAGTGCGCCTCGCGCTCTTTCAATGTTGGTCTGATTGCTCTCGGTCGCGTGCGAAAATCGGGCTTTTTTAGCTCTTGCTGAGAAACCAAGCGTGGCCTCGCAGATTGAGGAGATTCCGGTGGTCAGTGATTACCGGATGTGTTTCCTACCGAGCTTAGGGTTTGCCACCGCGAGACGTGATTTTCGCATTGATCTTGTTCCGGTACTCGCCCCATCTCGATGTCTCCATATCGATTAGCACGTCCGCTTTCGTGACGAGTTGAAGAAGCAATTGATGATTTGTTGGCTAAAGGTTTGATCAGCGAGTGTATCGCCGTGGGAGCTCCTGCTCATTCACGAGAAGAAGGATGGAAGTTGGCGCATGTGTATTGATTACCGTGCACTTAATGCGGTCACAATCAAGAACAAATATCCATTGCCCCGCATTGAGGACTTGTTTGATCGGTTGAATGGAGCTCAAGTATTCTCCAAGATTGATCTCCAGTCAGGATATAATCAAATCCGTGTGCGTGAGCAGGATGTAGAGAAGACTGCTTTCTCCACCAGGTATGGGCATTATGAGTATAAAGTTATGTCTTTTGGATTGACTAATGCACCTGCCATTTTTATGGAAACCATGAACAACATGTTGCACGAGTATCTAGATGACTTCGTGGTGGTGTTCATTGATGATATTCTTATCTATTCCAAGACCAATGAGGATCATGAGCGTCATTTGAGGTTGGTTTTGGATACTTTGAGAGAGCACAAGTTCTATGCTAAGTTGAAGAAGTGTGAGTTCTGGATTTCAGAAGTGGGTTTTCTCGGTCATGTGATTAACCCTCAGGGTATTGCTGTTGATCCTGGTAAGGTCTCTACAGTGGTGGATTGGAAGAGGCCGACTAATGTGAAGGATGTGAGGAGTTTCTTGGGTTTGGCTGGTTATTATCGGCGTTTTGTGCAGGATTTCTCTATCATCGCCAAACCGATGTCTCAAATTTACTCAAAAGGTGTGAGATTCCAAAGTGGATGATGAGTGTGAGCGCTAGCTTTACGCATTTTGAAGGACAAAGTTGGTGACCTCTCCTATTCTCACTCTTCCCGAGCCTGGAAAGCGGTTCACGCCTTTTCAGATCGTCTCGAGTGGGTCTTGGCTGTGTTCTCATGCAAGAAGGTAAGGTGATTGCTTATGCGTCGAGACAGTTAAAGAAGCACGAGCAGAATTATCCCACTCATGATTTGGAGTTGGTTGCGGTTGTTTTTGCTCTCAAGATTTGGAGGCATTATCTATACGGTGAGCCTTGTGATATTTTCACGCATCATAAGAGTCTCAAGTATATCTTCACTCGAAGGATCTGAATTTGAGGCAAAGGAGGTGGTTGGAATTGATCAAGGACTATGATCTTACTATTCAGTATCATCCAGGCAAGGCCAATGTAGTTGCTGATGCTCTTAGTCGCAAGGCGACTCCTGCTACTCTAGATTGCCTCATTGCTGATTTTGATCGCATGGGAATATCTTATTGTTATGCGGGCACGACACATGTTGAGACACGCTTGATTCTTGAGTCGCCTATTCCGCATCGTGTGGGGAAGCACAACAGAGTGACCGGTTATTACAGGAGGTTAGGAAGCGTCTGGATGAGGGTAAAGAGAGTGATTTTAGCATGGATGCTTCTGGTACTTTGAGGTTTAAAGGTCGTCTTTGCGTACCACAAAAGGCGGAGGTCAAAGATGATATTTTGAGGAGGCACATCGCACTCCATAATCGCTCATCCCGGTGAGACTAAGATGTATCGAGATTTGAAATGTAATTTTGGTGGAAAAGAATGAAGGTGGACATTGCTAATTATGTGGCTTCTTGTGGTGTTTGTCGACAAGTGAAAGTCGAGCACAAGCGCCCCGCAGGTTATTGCGCCTTTGGAGGTACCCAGTGGCCTTGGGATGATATCTCTATGGACTTTGTGGTGGCGTTACTGCACGCCGCGAGGAAAGATGCGCTTTGGGTAGTGGTAGATCGATTCAAAGAAGTCTGCGCCACTTTATTCCTATTCGCACGACAAATTCAATGAGTGATCTAGCTCCTATTTATGTGCGTGAGATAGTAAGACGCATGGTGTGCCAAAGACCATCGCTTCGACAGGACGCCAAGTTTGTCTCCAAGTTCGGGAGAGTCTGCAGAGTGCATTGGGCACACACCCGCCTTAGTACAGCTGCTTCACCCATGCATGATGGGCAATCAGGCGTATTATTGGACTTTGGAGGACATGTTGCGATCTTGTGTTCTATCTTGGAAGGGTAGTTGGGAGGATCGATTGCCACTTGCGAGTTTGCTTATAATAATAGTTACCATTCCAAGATTAGAGCCGCGCCATTTGAGGTTCTCTATGGGCGGAAGTGCGACGCCGCTTTGTTGGGATGCGATTGGAGAGAAGGCAATTTTGGGTCCGGATGGATTCAAGACCGTTGAGCGTGTGGCCATGGTGAGGCGAGAATCATTAGCGGCTCGAGCGCATGAGAAAAGTTATCTTGATTTGAGGAGGCGTGACTTGGAGTTTGCGGTGGGTGACCAGTGCTCTTGAGAGTGTCTCCCACTAAAGGTATTGTTCGGTTCGGCATCAGAGGAAACTTAGCCCGAGGTACGTTGGACCGCTCCTGCTATTGCAAGAATTGGGAAGTTAGCCTACCGCTGGACTCCGCCTCGAGTCCATGCGTGGAGTTCACAATGTGTTTCACGCCTCGATCTTGAGAAAGTTTTTGAGAGACCCAGCATAAGATTTCATTAGAGCCGTTGACTATTGAGCAAGACCTCACGGTTGAGTCGCGTCCGTGGCGCGATACGGAGAGGTCGGAGCGAGTGCTGAGGCACAAGACGTTGGTATACGTCAAGGTGCTGTGGACGCATCAGTCTGAGAGAGAGGCGACTTGGGAGTTGGAGTCTCGCATGCGCGAGCAATACCCGAGTTGTTCACGCGAGTGCACGTGTTATTTTGTTGTTTAATTTCACCGTGCGCTTTTTCTTTGAGTAGAACGGCAGTAGAATTCGTGTCGAATTCTGTTAAGGGGTAGAATGTAATACTCTGAATAATAATAATAATATTAATAATCGCGTCTTAAGGGTCGGAGCGTAATTAATTAAATAGTAACAATAAATAATTAATTAATAACGTTTTAAGGGTCTGTGTGCAATTAAATAAAATAGTACTTATAAAAATAGAATTTCAGAGTTTTTAGAGCTATATAAATGAATTGTGGTTTTTCTAGAAACCCTAGCCTATTCTTTTGTTTTTTCCAAGCCGCCGCCGCTTTTCTTTCCTCGACCATTTTTCCGCTGGCCACGCCTCCTCTTCTTTGGGTCAGCTGTCAACTCTTTGTGTGCCTTTGCACATGAAACGCTGCTTGCTGGAAAAAACGCCGAGTGCCCTCATTTGTGCTTGGCCGCTTTGTCTCCTGCCTGGCGCCGACCGCTGCTTTCCTGCTACGCCGAGCCGCGTTGAGGCTATCTTGTCTTTGTCGCTTTGCCGCTTCTTTGCTTCCGCCATTGGCCGATTGATTGTTTCTTGGCTATCGTTCTTCTTGATTGTTTCTTAGCTGCGCTCGCCGCTAATTGTTTCTTGGTCGCGCTTTGCTGCCGCCAGACGCCAAGCCGAAAGCGAGGTGCTCGCCAAGCGTTGCCGAAGGCGTTGTCGCGATCGCGTGAATTTTTCTTGGTCAGCGTGGGCCTTGCCGGTCGCTCGCAGCCCCTTCGCCAGCGTGGAGTCGAGGTTAAATTGCTGCCACCATTTTTGTCTTCATGCGAACCTTGGTTAGTTTCGTGGTTAATTACATTGGCAATAGAGAGGTTTTAGAATTTTCTAATCGAGGGACGACTAATAGATCTGCTTAGCACTCGCTCATTTCTGCTGTTCTTTTGAACGATTTATTAGGGTATCTTAATGGCGAATTTTGGAAATGTCATCTACTAGTTAATTGTAGATAATTTCGATATCTTTCTATAGCATATTTTATCATGTCAATCGGACAAGTAGATTTCGAGATATGATTTTCGGAAGGCCGCTGTTTTTATGGGTTGTCGTCTTTCGGCGCTGTTTTGGTAGACTGTAGATTAAAAATAGTAAATAGCTTAATTAGAGTTTTTGATCTACATGAAAGTTGTAGATAATTGTCCAATGGTTCTGTAGAATCTGAGAACGCGAATTTTGGTTGAGTAAAACAAAAGTTATGAATTTAGTAAGACTGCTGTTCCGAAGCGGGCAGACCGACTTTCTGGGCTAAATACGGAGGGTTAGATGATTTAATTAGAAGACTGTGTAATCTAAGAAAATGTGGATAATTTTATGAAGAATCCAGAATGGGGTGGTTTGTGGTGATCGGACTTTCGAGTCAAAAGTTACGTTCGTTTTAGTACTAAGACAGCTACGGGTAACTATTCGGTACCGGCGTAACGTGGTATATTTGGGGACGGATAGGAGCGAGGAATATTGATTGCTATTCTTGTTGCTATAGCTTGTATTGAAGTTTGTGTATTTAATATAGGAGAGGCGTCGTACTTGTTGCCATCTTTGAGCCAAATCGTGCGTCGCAACTAGTAAAGGCAAGTGCATGGTAAACAGCGATCAATGATTGATCACTGTGATTCTTTATCTTTCAGTACCATTATTGTTGTGCTTTTATTTTGTTTAATTGCAAGCAATGGAATGGTATGTATTTATATTGTTAATGGACATGATGAAAAGTTGGATATGATGTTTATGATGGAGTTTGCATATTTGCATTCATAAGCATCTTTGCATATGAGCAGGTGATCATGAATGATCACAACTCCACGGGAGTGGAGGAGGTCCCCGATCCTTATGGAGGAACGGGCTTGAGAGTGAATGTTGTCGCGAGCATTCACTCATGCTATACCGTATATGTGAAAGAAGTGCATGTGGACATGTAGATTAGATTTGCATTGATACATGAGATTAATGGATGTGAGTCAAATAGAAGTACAGTGATGATAATGAAGTTATTGAATGTTTGTTGATTTATTATTGTTCGTTGTTTATGGATGTGTTTCTTTGAGTCGTGGACTCACCCTTGCTCTATTGTTGTCTTTAGGTGATCTTCGAGGGCGCCGTAACTGAGAGCGAGTAGAGCACATGGACAACACATGATCATTTGCCATAATAATCTTTTCATTCAGAATTGGATTACTCTAGGACATGTTAGAGGTTGAATAAAATTTAGGACAACGTTTGGACTAGACTATTTGCTTTACTCATTTGGATTCATTGGTTGATGCTATTTTGGACTGTTTACCTGGTTTTATTCCACTTGATTATTTATTATCATTTGATCCATAATTATGCATGTCTTTTTTGTGGTCCATTGATATGTTTGTTGATGTTTTCTTGCTGTAATTTTATGGTGTGTCGTTAATTATTAGCTGACAGAGTAGTGTGGTGGCATTCTAGGCTCAGTGTTGGGCTGGGGTGTTACAGCTTGAGTCACACGACCTCACCCGGCATCCATGATCGCTCTGGACCTCAGCTCTCCAAGCGTAGTCCCGATCCACCTTACCGTTGACGTCGTTGACCTGCAAGCCACCTGCACAACATTAGACAAACAAATCGTGTCCGGGAACAAGTTCTTCACAACTTGACCCACGTTAGTTCCACAATGCAATATTCAACAATAAAGCATTTAACTTCATGCAACAAACACATTCAAAACACTTCAATGCCACAAAGGCCAACCTCCAAGTGATTGGCGGTCTGACCGCCCCAACCAGCCGGTCTGACCGATTTCATCCCGGTCAGACCGATCCCACAACGGTGGTCTGACCGCCCGAAAAGACTTAGCCAAATTTTCAACTTGAAAATCCGAAACCTTCTGGAATTTTTAAATGAATAGAACTTTCGATCGAGCTCCAAAAATTATGTGACCACATCCGTGAGACTCCTCACTTTCCTACACATCCTATTTTTGCTCATTTCAAACTCCATCAAACACAATGGCGGTCCGACCGCGAATGGCCGGCCGATCAAGACATCGGTCGGCCTCGACCAAGCAACCCTATCGATCTCACCGCCGACTGACTGAACTGAAGTTAACCGAAAATGCGAAAATTTGCAAACCAACAATGCCATTGCCAATTGACTCATCATCATAAGATCATGCACATATCCTCACGATATCCACAACAACCAAAGGAGAAATCACTCGAACGCCCAAACCAAATACTTGCGGTTTTGTCTGAATTTGGAAAGAATCAACACGCCAACACAGCGCCAACTCAAATTGCGGAAAACACAAGTCAACGACACAAAACTCAATCGAGAATCAAGAAAACGTCTGATTATCCCACGAATCATCCTTTGCCACAGATCCTCGCTTCTTGGAATAAAATTTCTCTCGAATCTTGAAATTCGAATTCATTGCCTACCACATGAGCTTAAACCTCTTAGTTAAACATCCTCAAATTACGCTCAAATTGAAATACATCATCCACACCTCTGTGGAGAGGCTATAAGGAATCCACTGAATACTCTAGGTAACTCATTCTACTAACAAAATCGAGTTGATAGAAGGCGCCCAAAGCGCCACAAAATAGATCCCTCACAATCACATTACCTCTCATCATTTTTTCAAGAACAACTCAGAATCCTCAAAGACGCACGCTCAAGTACTACATCGAAAGGTTCTATCACCGATCACTCCACCGCTCAGAACCTCCATTATTCCACTTTTCTCTACACACAAACACATGTGTGACCAATGGTCTAGCATAAAATGGCAAAGCACGGATTTAACTTTCAAGACCTCTACAACAAATTTCTTTATACCCAATAGTGAATTAAATCGGACTAAATCTCTAAGATTCCTGCAACTCTATCATACTCACTCATTGACATCATTGGAAATCACACCCACCATCTCGCAATAAGATCCAATTGCTTTACTCTATAAAAATAATCAAAGTTTCCCTACCTTCGATAATCCCCGACCTTTCATCATGATCTGAAGTTCTAGAATTTCACTATACCATAGGTTCCACTCAGTCGTAACGCTATTCATATTTACTTCGAAACTAAACATTCCATGTGAATCAAATTTCCTCCAAGAGGTACAGGTCAATACCAATTCATCTCCTACCACTCCTCCAACAACTTGATAGCAGACTCTCATCGCTACCATTACTTAATCACCACCAAATAGTTGCCAATTTACACTTTGCAAACTTTGCAACATAAAACTGTTGAGTCTTGTCTCAAAAGAAAGAGGCGAACAGGGACAATTTCATCACAGAGGAAAACGTTGCTCCCCGCAGCGAGCACGAAACCAAAAGAAATAATCTGGTAACAAGGATCTTGGAAATACAAAATTTGTGCTCGCAGCTGAGGGCACACATCCCTCATAAGGAATAGCAAATAACAGCCGATAAGTAAAAGACATTGCAATTGAAACTCGACATCCCTTGAGCAGAAAGAGCAGGAAGTTTAGAAACAAATCAAATAACCACTAGTTACAAAACTTGACTCAAATTCTCAAATACTCCTACTGCACTCCTTCCTTTAACACTGAAATTGATCCTTTGACTAACAACATTTTGCCACAACAAACAAGATAATATTTTTAGTCCAAACCACAAGATCTAATTAAGAACCAAGAAAAATCCTTCAACACGTCATATTTGCTCAAAACAATTCAACAACCTATAAAACATGGGATCCAAATGATCTCAGCCACAAAAACTCGAAACTTTTTCTTTGCAGAAATTCACGAAAAGCAATGGATTAATTTACTCTCGAAGAAATCAACGAAAATCTCCTTTGCTTGCAACCTCTATTTTGCGAACTCAAACCAAAGAGCCTTTAGGACTAAATCACTCAAAAATCTTAAGAAGCAATAGGATATCTTTATGCACCATTTTATTTAAAATAATTTTAATCAAACTCACAACAACAACTTGGAAATACCTTGAGAGACCCGTGCGGAAAGGTTTGGTTGAATCTTTCTCAAAAGAAGAGGCACATGAAAACGATTGTCGCCAACTAGAAAATCATTTACCACTCGCAAGAAATACATAACCAAGGGAAAAGCCAATTAGGCAAAGAACTCGAAAAATATATGTGAAGTCCATAGTTGAAAGCATAGGCTTCACAAGAAGAGAATATCAGACTTTCACTGATAAGAACAAACGAGCATTCAAGATCAAAGTATTCGCATCACTGAAGAACCATTATAACTTTGTAACTTAACGCTTTACTCGAAAAACTTCGTTTACCACATAAAACTTGAAACTCCCAAAGATCATGAACACAAAACTTGAGATTTGACTATTTTAGAAATTTCACAAAAGACGATCAATTTTCTTTCTCTATAAAAGAATCAACATTACCCTCACATTACTGTTCATATCATTAAGACCAAATACGTTCATTTTTGGTGACATTCAATTTACCTCACTATCGCATAAATAAACCCTCTAAAGGGAACATAACAAATCGCGTCATAGAAATCTTCAGCATCAAATGGAATTGTAATGACGACGCTTCCTAGAAAAGAAACCTAGTACTGAAAACCACAAAGTCAAAACAAACCTCTCACACAACACCACAAAACATTAGAAAGGGGTTTCGACACTTTTTTTTTGTCAGAGAGAGGTTCTAAACTCCAACACTCCAACTACCCCAAAAGAAACGAGTAGAGTCAAAACTTCCTTCAATAAACTTTGTAAAAGATTATTCCTGTTCTCCAAAATACCAAACGGTTAACTTGGTTCCTTGATCAACAAGAGAGATAGGACCCTCACAAAAGAATAATCTTGACAATAATAACGCTTTACAAGCGAAAGGGAGCTCATCATCCAAAAGACAAGAATTGTTTGAAAAAAACAAATAGGGACCAAGAGAAACCCGTAGCCAACCATTTTGTTTAATTCGGACTGACTTACCCAACATAGCACCACAAAGGGTTTTATCACTATTCTTCGGAAAAGGGATGCATTAAACTTCAACAAGCGGAATGATCCAAAAGAAATACATGGAGCCAATGCTTTCTCGTGTTAACGAACTTACAACAGAAAACTCTCATTATACAAACTATCAAACGAGTAAATGAGTCGCTCCTTTCTGATGAGAAGGAAGGAACAACCATGGAAATATCAATATTGCCAATTGACAAAAATCACTTGTAGTAAAAGCAACTCAACAATCGAACAAAACAAAAATGATTTTAAAGAACCATTAAAGACCTATTGAATCTCATCAACTACCCTGAACCATGAACCCAAGAGAAATTCTTCAACCACCAACGGACAGGGACCATTTTAATACTTTGCTTACCACGGACCTAAAGCCCGCTCTGATACCAACTATAACACCCCAGCCCAACATGAGCTTAGAATGCTACTAAAATAACAAGATAAACATAATTAACTAAAACTCTTTACCAAATTCCGGCAGAACCTCCTTTGTATAGTTACTGTACTAGAGGTTCCCACAAGCAAATATAACAAGAGGTAGTCTAGTTAAAAAATGATCCAAACATAACCCACATAGGCTATTCATCTTTATCAAATAGACATCTGAAAGTATATCATAAGTATCCAATTTTTAAACTCCTTTATTACAGTCTAATCCAATCAAGTAATGATCATAAACAGAATTTTAGGTAATTCATCCATCTACTGAATTAATTTTTCTTTTATTCTCATGTGTGTATATAGTGCGAGTGTGCAACTACCCTAGCCCTTCCTTTCTCCCATGCATGCCAATCTCATACAGGTACCTAAAACACAACAAACAACAAGGGGTGAGTCCAAAGACTCAGCAAGCATAATAATTGGTAACAACAGTATAAGAAGGAAACCCATCAATTATACATCACAAATCTATTCCCCGAATAAACCACATACACATGACATGCAACCTACTCATATGCTCTTTATGCTCTTTGTCTTTATCTTTGTCTTTTTGCATTTTACCGGTAATGCAAATTGCGCATCCGTCGATGCACACCCATGCCTGTGCCATCTGGCACAGGGACCTTTGCCCATACTTTGCAAGTATGAGGACCTTTGCCCATGCTCTTCAAGCATGGGGACCTATTGCCCGTCAACAACATGACGGGGACCCAACTCTAGCTTGATCAACACATGACCAAGACTTCAATAAACTACATGATGCATATGTATGAATTCTCCATTTGACAACAATATACATCCAAACAACATTGCATATGAATATCCTACTCATACTACAAAACTCACAAACATAGTCCTTCCAACTTTCAAAGCAACCATGATAAACACGTAACTCGTAACAATAGATTCCATGCTCATTACCAGACATATCACCAAATCAATCATGAACAATATAAATAACCATAGAATGTATCGGTCAAGTCATTCGATAATATCTAATATAACCATAATCACACTTGCCTTAACCGCGAGATAACGTGGGACGTGCAGAAGGCGCTGCCCCCGGGACCCGTCCACTACCTGAATAAATAGTTAACGCACACTAAGGCAACAGTAGCGGGCCAAAGCAAAAAATATATAACAACCTACTCGAACTCGCGAAAGGGTCTAACTCGATTCCAACCACAAATCCTAAACGTCAATCTGTCCCCTCAACGGACAGTCAACTTATAAAATTCATAACTTTCACTACCGGGATCCAAATTACGTGTTCTCAGACTTTCTGGAAAGGTAATTAAATTACCTAAATAAACTTAGTTGGGGAGCCCTTCTGATTCTGCAATAAACTACCCCTACCAAGCCAATCTACAGAATATTAATTTTTACGTTCGGTTCTCTGGACAGACCACCAAAACTACCATAACTTTTTCTACGCAACTTGGAACAGGGTGATTTTGGGCTCTATGGAATCACGACAAAACCAGCTACAATAGTCTAGTTGGGCAAGTCCCCTGATTCGGCCTCCTACTAGTCCTAATGTTCAGGTGAAGATCTCTCATCATAACAATCGACAGATGAAAACAGCGATGGTAAAACTTGCTTAACTTTTGATTGGCAACTCTAAAAAAATGTTTTTTATCAACTTGGAAATTTTACAAAATTATCTACAACATTAATTTTGGGTGGCTTTTCTGATTCGGCCTCTAAGTAATTCAAAATGGCCCGACAAGAAAATCTGCCAAAACACGTCAGCTGTCCTGGACAGTCGCGGTAAAACTACCATATCTCCTAAACCGTAACTCCAAATCAGATGATCTTGGTTCCTAGAGAAAGATAAGATCAAGGGCTACAATTTTCTAAGAGGTGGGAAGATCAGAAAACATACGGAACCTACCCAAATCTGACGAACAAATCTGGCGCACGACAGAGAGGAGGGTGGCGGACGGTTGGAGAGGGGGAGGAGGGGGTGGCGGCTTGGGGAGGGGAGTGGGAAGAGAGAGGGGAGAGGCTAGGGTTTGGGGGGAGGAAACCCCCCTGGCTGGCCCCCTCTCATGGGCCCCTCTTGGGCTGCGGCCCAGGCCCAGGTTACCGGAAGATTGCTGAAAACCCCCCGCCGATTCAGGAAATTTCATTTCTTGTTTGCCTTTTCCCTCCCCGGCTGCTTTTCTAATTACCCGATCTGAATCCGGGGTATTACAGCATCAATGGCGGTGAGGGACGTTCGGCACGAGGAGGAAGAAAGGGGAAGGAGAAGACCTTGATGGGTGTGGCCAGCACGTCAGTGAGAGAGAAAGGGAGGGAGAAGAGAGGGGGAGGCTGACAGGTAGGACTGAGCGATAGAGAGAGAAGAGAGGAGAGGGGCGGTTGACAGGCAGGCCTGTGATGGCAGTGAGACAAGGAGGGAGGCAGGGAAAGCTGGGCCGCACGCGGGAGGCGAATGGGATTCGGCCCAAGTGGGAGGAAGGAGAGAGATAAAAGAAGAACGAGGGGTGGGTTAGACCAAAAAAAGGAAAATAGGCAAGGGAAGATGGGTTTCGGTCCGAGAGGATTAGGGGATTTTTAATTAGATTATCGAATTTCACAAAATGCAAGAAATCAAATAGGCTTTTAGCAAATAACAAATAGATTCAAAACTTCATATAAATTCCATGAATCATTTTGAACTTAGGAAAATTATTTCCAAATAAAGTTGGTTTTTGTTTTTGCACATAAATTATTTTTAACTTCATTAAAATAGGAAAAAATTTTAAAAAACCAGAAACTTCAAGTACATTAATTAATATTTTCATTTTAACTTTAAATTCGGTAAATCCAAGAAAACTCTTTTCAATTTTAGAAAATCTTCTAAAATAATAACTTTAAATTTAATAATTAATTTTTTAATTAATTTTAGTAACAGAACTTTGAGATGTTATAGACCGCCTCCCGCATCGGCCTCTCTCTCGTCTGCCTGCACTCGCTCATTGATGAGGGGGTCTGCCCCACCGGTTAAGCCGAGCGGGAGAGAAGCATTGTGCTTCTTCCCCTTGCGCTCTCTCGCCCATGGCACCGCACGACTTCCAAAGCATGAACGTGGCTGCTTACCTACACCTTGAACTCTATAGCAATGCCTCGAGCCTTTCCTCTCACATATCACCGAACCTCGCCCCATCCGTGCACCTGAGCTGGTTGCCACTGCTCCACTCGGGTGTTCCAAGGCCATGCCGACCTCGCCTCATCGGCCTCGACTCCTTGCTCTATAAAGACCACAACCAAGTGCGCCATCTTCCTCATTGCACCCTAGTCCGCATTTTCCCTACTTTGTCCCTCTTCTCTCGCCCCAAAGCGAGAAGGATTTAATTGTGTGAGCCATCTTTCTCAACTCTAATCACCGATGTTCACCTATCGATTTTTTACTATTGGGGTGAGCCTCTACCTCCATTATCTTTCACGCCATGGACTCTCGACCACCTCTTCCTCGCTGCTCACCTTACCCTACTTGTTTCCTCATAGGGAGGACAAAGCTCTATCGTCATCCGTAGAGCTAGTCAAAGCACGCCGTGTCACCGCCACCTCATTCTTCCTTTCTTGATAAGCTTTGATATCAAATCTCAAAGCCATTGTCTCTCGTGTTAGCCTCAACCTCTCTCTAATGCACGCCTTCTTCCTTTTCGTGCACAAGAGCACCGCAATGCCTCTTCATCCCCATCACGGCCAGAGCACACAATCTCACCGCACCATCCATCTCCTCCTCGCTGGACCTCGTTAGTCCATTGGTCCTTAGTGTTCAAGTTTGTTGCAAACATGATAGGCTAGGCAATGACGCACCTAGATGACCGCACCACCGCTGCCCTCGTAGCATCTCGTCAAGCACTACCACATGCCGTCAGAGAAAGCTTGCACTACTACAAAATGTGCCATAGAAGATGCTCATCACTGCATACGCATACCCAAGATGAACTGTCAGGATATTAACTATCATGATGGTTTTGTATAACCGTTTATGATAGTTAGAGTATCACTGTACGGTTCTGGTTAGAACCGTCTGTGATACATCTCCAAAGACATTATTTATTGACTTCCTTGTTCAGCACTTGTGAGCTTCGACGCTTCTTTTTCTCTCGACTTCCTTGTTCGTAGTCCGTGAGTTTGGACCTCTCTTTTTCATGTCAAATAATTTATTATACCTCATTGATGCTTTCCACTCATAATGAAGCTTCGATCGCAGAGGATCTTCTCGATTCAACCTTCTTCCCCATTTTCACCGCCACAACCATTTTCTAGGTAGCGGTCGACTCGGTGAGTTCCCCGATGATTCCTTCAGCTCTCTACCATCCTCAGATGCTTGGAAGCTAATGCGCACCTTCTTGTAGCATTTCCATCACCGTAGCACATCGTCAACGGAGCCTCCTTCACACGCCGCCGCTTCCAAGTTTTCAAGCCGCTCTAGTCATCCTCTAGTGTCTCCAAAGCCTCTGTGAGTTCCTAGTAGTTCATTGAAGTTTAAGCATGTGTTAGATTAGAGGATTAGCTATCATAGCTTAGGTTTCAAGTTAGCCGATAATGGCGCCACCCCGGGCAACCATGCCGCCGCTGCTCCAGTGACCTTTGGTCCTGCTACTAGCGACAGCATCACAATAGCATCCTGAAGATGATACACTCACTCACCTACCCCAGTTAGGCTCAAACGTAAAAACCACCTCAAGCTCGAGGAGCTCACGCCTTTTCTCTTGTAGCACCAACTCCACCATTAAGACCAAATCGTGATGATTAGGACAGAGTAATGATTAGAGTAGTTGAGTTAATTAAGTCTCTGTTAGATGAGTCAAAACTTTATTAATAGATGAGTCACTGACATGTGGACTCCACATGTCAGATTAATGAAATCCAGATGAAAATAAAGAAATGCACTTTTAGTTATGAGGAAATACGTTTCCGCAGTTGGAAAGCGTAAACCTCAATGAGTCCAACTCTTTTTTATTAGACGCCAATCGTACTATTTTACTTATTATATTTCTTTTTGAAAAATCTATTATGCACGCATGTATGTCGATATGAAATTGTTATGTTAGGGCTAGTGGTAGATGTAAATCCTATTCGATGCATGAATATCGTTTATATTCGTCGTGAGCTCTGAGGGTAACAATTTGTACATAATCCTTTATATTTGCTCTAGGTTAATCACTAATAAATTTTAGTATGTTTGGTTAATAGTTAGGGTACTTGTGGTTTATTAATATCATTTAACACTAATTAATTTGTTATGTGTATATGTGTAGATGGATCGAGACTGGATGTACGTTGAGAACCGTGTGAGTGAAGAGATAATAATGGCGTGTTGGCTTTAGAAGAGCCACTGAGCAAGATATGTTGAAGAAAGGGATAAAATTTATGTACTCGCTCCACATGCATTGATTTTCGGTAATATAAAAATGTTTAACAACCCTACGCAGATCAAGCTCACTTAATATGAAGGGTTTCAAAAAGGATATACATGTTGGACGACCACGGTGAAGACCAGATTATAATGAAGCCAGAATGATGATATCGCCGAGGAAGTCAACGATATGCGTGACGTGGAATATGTTTTTGATGAGGATAGGTCGAT